>SRSE01000726.1:3325000-3619617 GCA_005024645.1 Planiliza haematocheilus
TGAATGAATTACATCCAGTGATTCTTTTTACTTGTGATTAAAGAGCTCCTGAGGGATACTGGCAGTGTGATTATTCTCTTTAGCTTTCTACGACATGTTTGTCACCTGCAGAGGTCCTCTCAAGAATGCTGTGCACGCTTGTGCAAGCACAGTGTTAAAGTCTCGTTTTGCTCGCTTGAATGGATTTGAACAAAATTTCGACTATTGCTCATCGTTTACCTTGCCGCCCCCGTCTGCTCTGCCTCCACACCAGTCATGTGTCTTTCTTGGAAACATGGCTGAGGTTTATCAAACGCCATCACCTGAACAAACCCATAATAACCAAGCTGGAAAATCACGCTCATTGGTCAAAGAAACAAAAAAACGTCCCTCCCCGTTATCTGCTTCGCCTTCTTCCTCATTTTATGCAGCGTAAAATGCAGCAGGGAAAAAACAGATGTCGTTTTAAGGAACCAAGAGCAGCATGTGTAACTCCAGAAAGCACACGCTGCCTCTGCGCCGTCAGATGGCTCATAATTGGTGGTTTATCTGCGCTGGGGTGGAGGGGATGGACAGGAGTGGTTTTGCGTCCCAGAGCGTAACCCGAGGCTATGTGACCTTTGACCTGATCGCTGCTGTATACCACAGTGAGGAGGTCAGAGGTGGTCGGCAGCAGTTGCTTCTTTTTAAGTAAAAAAGTCTTCATCTGAAAAGTTATCTCACATAAAATACTAGTAAATGTGCAACATTCTCAAATTTAAGTATAAATAAGTCTAAATAAAAAAAAAAATGAATTAAATAAAACTGTCCCTAAATACCTACGTTAATCGATTTACTTTTCTTTGTACTCAGGCTCAGCCCTTCTGCTGGTTGCGCTGGTTCAATGTGCGTGTGAAGCAATGTCACGAACACTGAAGCAGCAAATTATAGGTTTCCCTGCTTAGCTGAATCGGTTGATTGGCAGCTGACTCTGAAAAGGTAACACGCTCATGAGAGCATTGAAAAGGCCTGTTGTTTACTGGAGACTAGTTGCTGCAGTGTCCTTATTATGCCTTATTATTCAATCTGAGACGGTTTTTATATGCGTATTCACCACTACTGACTGCGCATATAGACGGACTTACCCCAGTTCCTGATTGGTGGTTTTGACGCGTAGTGTCGGTAACTTCGCCGTCTTGTCGGGGGGCTGACTTCTCCCGACTCCCAAAAAGAAGCAAAGAGGTGAAGTGCCTCAGAGCGAGAAGGTTTGAATCCATGGGCCGACATGTTGGTCAGGTTCATTGTGATTCTAAATTGGCCGTAGTGTGATAGACTGGACTCAACGGGGAATAGCACTAGCGTATCATAACAAAATATTGGTGAAATTAATGAGTTTCGTGGCAGATAATGTGTTATTTAGAGGCTGTGTTTCGGTGCCCCATTCACTCCCACTATATGGATATATGCATCTAAATATCGTCCAAACGACTCCAAATGACACCAAGGTTATATGGGTGAGAAAAAGACCATATTCTACTGTAAATAAACAGTAGTCCCCCAAGTATACCCAACTATTTTAACTGTACTAGACAGTTAAAATGTTTATTTATTCTGTAAATTTGAGCATTTTAATATCAGTGTGTTTGGGTATTGGCCCAGTTTTGGAGCCAGCCTTACATGGTCATTCAGAGATCTGTTTTTGGCCTCATTACTATTCTCAGAGTATTCACATAACGATGGAAAAGACAACAACTTATCAGCGAATGGTCTTTTCTATCGCCACTGCATGTCCTTACGCACAAAACTACGTTGGCTCTGCTTAGAAAAGACGACAATTGTTAACACCTCCACACTTCACACGCCCTTACACTCCCTGCCTCGCCCGTGCACAACACCAACTCACTCCAGCCATTACGTTTAGTCTTGACTGAGACATTAGTATGACGTTGCAGAAAAGTCTGGATTTGTAAGTGTCCTCCAGTGGTGGCAGGGGTATACCAATGATGCCCTAGGAAGTTTTTATTACCCTCTGGGGAGTTGCTTTGTCTTCAGCTGGACAGTTTCCAAACTGTACAGTTATATTCAACTGGAGTGAAAACTTTGACAACTTGGCGTCCATTAATTTAATGAAGTCATAGGGTTCCCAAACACATGGTACATTTTTTCCACAACAACTCATCTGTTGGTTTCCAGGTAGGGTGGTAAAATGATTTCCTTTGCTTGGGCAGATAATTGGCATCCACATTTTTTTTCCCACCACATTTTCTCATTATGACTTTTCACATTAAAACAGTATGATTGCATCAGTCATGTGGTCTATACTTTTAGGTTAGGACGGATGTTTATGCTTCTTCTTACACATTAGACATTGGTGCATGCCAGAGTATTACATCTGTACATTGGTGTGTTGTCGACAGTGGTGCATAAAACAAATATCTTAACACACTTGAAAATGAATGACCTGAACTGAATTTTTTGTCTCGTCATGTTTGCAGCCGTGTGTCGCTGTAGGTTTCCAGGTGTTACGATACTGTGCTGAACACACCACCGCACCTTTGTCTGTCTTGTCAGGCTTTCCCAAGACTTTCCTGTCCAAACAGTGTTAACTGTCAACTAACGGCAAACATGTAAGATAAATGAAGAAGTTCCAGTATGCAATGTCAGGGCGAGAATCTGTGATTGGCAAGAATCTGTGATTGGCCCATGGTGACTTAAAGAAAACAAAACCACACACACTCTCACACACAAACACACATATATGCTGATAGCTTACTGGTTCATTTTTTTTGCCTGTCCAACATCCTGGTTAGATAGCGTCTGAACATAAAGGAATAAAGGCCACAGAATGCTGTTTCACTGTGACACGACTCTACCTGTTGTTTCCTGTTCCTATTTTTTTATTCACGTTCTTCCTCATGTTTACCTCATGTTTACTTTATGCTGTCACTGGTATGTGGTATACATTTTGACAAACGGCATGGCAGACAGACTAATAAATGGTTTGACCAGTGCAGTTCTAAGAATTGGGGGCAACTGAGGTAACTTAGGTTCCACCACGGCAGTTTGTGGTGTCAGATTTGAAAAAATGTTTTATTGTGAATATCAAAATCTAACCCATGCTTGCTAAAATGAAACCCACCCACTTGCTGTATGAAACAGTCAGATTTCCTGAAAACACAACCGCCCCGCTCGGCAGTGTTAAATTTGCCCGACAGCCCTGGACTCCTCCGTTCAGTCGGCTGCAGTTTGAAGGTCGTCTTTTTTTGATTTCTGCGCGAAAGTGTTAAGATCCCGTGTCACGCTTGTTGTTTAGATGCTGCAAAGATTAAAATGTGTGACTGGGTCGTGATTAGATCTCACCGCGTGGGTTTTTAATTTGACATCAGTGTCGTCACTGATGTTTTATATCACTTGACTTTCTAGGAAACCGAAACCGGACATTACCATTGTTTTACATCGAGTTATGTATATATTGGTTGCGTACAAAGAAAAAAAAAAAATGGTTATATTTTTAGATACACACTTATCGCTTTGGGGGTTGGAAAACAAGATGAGAAGATAATCCACCTGTTAAATTTAAACCTAGGCAAACAGCTAGTTAGCCTTTGGTAGCAACCACATCAGCTAAGCTCTAAAGTTTACTTTGCTACATATTGTTTGTCACGTTTAACAGCTGCAATGTGTGACAATTACCGGAATATCTTGCCAGTGTTTGTCTTAGCACAGTCTTGTGTTTGTTTTTTGAACAGTTAATTCACTGTTTCTTCTGTCCTTGCTATGCTAGGCTAACGGGTTGCTAGCTGTACAGTAGCTTTGAGTTTAAACTTTTAAACGGCCAGATATCACAGTTAAATGACTGAATAGAATAGAAAATGGATAGATAAGGGGTAAAACATTGTTTAATGTTCTTTGGGAAGGCGAAACAACAGGCTAGGGGGGTTACTGCTAGTCTAGGCAGGTTATTCCCATGAACATGTCAGTTGGTCTCACCAACCGTCGCTTGTAAACCAGGACCTTTCCCGTAATTAGTTGAAAAGGGGCGCACTTTGTCCCGTAATACAGTGAGAATCAAAATATTGTGTAAAATGTCAATAGAATTAACGAACAACAGGACGCTTAATATTAACATTTACGGTAAAAGTCCCGTCTCCAAGGCCGCCGCCTGCTCTGCGACCAATCAGCTGACAGCGAGAATCCCGCTCATCTCATTGGTCGAGGTGCCAACGAGCGACAACTTTTCCCTCACACTTTCTGCTTTCTGTTGTTTAAAATCAATTCGTGCAGTTTTAATTTAAGCAGGACGTGAAATATACCAGAATAAAATAAGTATTAAAATATAAATAGTTGAATAATAACAAGTTTTCCATACGTGTTCACTCAAAACTATGCATCTGATTCGGTTCAGAGTCGAGTCCAACAGTTAAAAAATTATTTCACACAAACACACACACACACACAAAAGGGCTAAAACAATTACCATGCCTCGAAGGGTGAAGCCAATGAGGTGTCCTTTATTTATTCTTCAGGGAGTTGGCAACCCTAATGTCAGTGGTCAGCTTTTCTTCTCCAATCAGAAGTGAGACAGTCACCTGTTTAAACACCATTTCTGTAATAATCATAATAATAACTGATCCGGTTAAGTCAGGGCTTAGCTAGTTATTAATTAGCATTACAACTGCCTAATCTGTCACAGTGACAATATAAAGTCAACCTTCTAACAGCTTACAGCTTTTAATGGAGATGCAAAAAAAAAATTTTAAACTTCAAATGAAATGTCTGAATGACTGACACAAAAGCTTGTCTCAGTCTAAACCCTGGCAGGCTTCCTGGAGCAACATTTACTTTGTTAAACCGCACACGGAAGAGCACAGAAAAACAACAAAGAAAGGAGGCAAAGAAAAGGGACACATAAATCCCTGAGGTATTCAGATGGCCCCGAACGAGGAAGTATGCGATCGCAATTTCACAGCGCGTTCTCTTCCTTGCTGGTCAGGGAGAGTTTTTTTTTTTTTTTTTCTCAGCAGCCCTCACTTCCTTCTATGAGTAATAAGAGCGGCTACATGCAGATCAGATCAGATCAGAGGGCTTGTCACAGCGACTGAGCGACTGAGAGTAGTTCAGACACCACAGTGAGAGACATAGACAGTGAGAGACGAAGAGACAGCCGACGGCGAGAGAAGGACTCATGCTTCAATCCACCACCTGCTGAATGTGTAAGTCCAGGTTACTTGTGAAATGCAGACTCTCTGGCAGCTGTTTTGTGTTACATGTAATCTCTCGGCTCGGAGACGCCGGCTTGTCGAAGCCTGTTGTGCGGCTTGTCGTGTTTCTTACTGTAGGTAGGTGTGTGGGTCCAGACTCAGAGCTTTCTTAAAAGCTGCAAAGAAGCAGGCGAAGTTAATTCAAAAGTTGACTTGCATTTTTTTTTTTTTTAAAGCGCATGAGAATAAGAAAAAGGATCAAGTGAATGTCAACCTAACGGCAAAGGATGTGGTTTGGTGCAGGTTCTGTGCAAAGTCGAGTCTCCTGCAGACGCGTCGGGCTGCGTCAGGTTGAACACAGCCTCTAATAATATTGTTCCTTGTTTGGAATATTTTCTTTCTTTATTTCTGGCTGAGGTATTTATGGCCCAAGCGAGGCAACAAAACCGCGAGAGGCTGTGGTGGCACTTTGGTTTTTTTTTGTTTCCTCATGCCTCCGATATCGAGCCAAGACATCGAGCGCACTTAATCGAGGCATCTTGCACGGGAAGGATCAAAAAGACCGGCGAACAAAAAGCGTCTCAGTCTGATGTTAAAGGCTGGAAAAGATGACGGGGACGAGATGCGTCCTCAGTCGGTTTCTCACGGAGAGGGGTTCGTTGTTTTTTTTTTCTTCTCGTTTCAGGTGCGAGAGAATTGTAAAAGTTGTACTTAGAATAGCTTCGCTGGTGGGAGGAAAAACTGAACAAGTGGGTTGAGTCATCCAAGAGTTGTCACCCTCTGCCATCAGCATGATCTTGACTTGGACTTGAAGTTTAGGGGGTTTCCAGAAAGTGCCATGAAGCGTTTGAATGGGGACAGGGGCGCAGCGTTAGCGCTAAGGACACGTCGGATTTGTTCATTCATGCTTCAGCTGACCTCTTTGTCATTGGAGGTAAAATTAGACCAAGGGTTCAGTGCAGACCGTTTGCTTCCTCTCTTGTTGTGTGTGTGTGTGTGTGTGTTTGTGTGAGGCAGGGGCTTTCTTAACCAGCATGACGTCAGCCAGTGTTTGCGTTTGCAGTCATGAGGTTGACTCTATCTGTGCACATGAAAACCGCGATCGATTTGTCTGAAAACCCCTGCGAGACCACAGCTGCGCTTCCTGTGTTTACAGTGACAGAAGTCGACTCTGCCTGCTCCCCTGACACCTGTCAACCGTTCCAAAACACAGGTCGTCTCCGTGGAGACGCCGGCAAGCCAGAATAAGGAGGCGAAGGAGCCCCGAGAAGACGAGAGGAGTCGCCGGGCCGCCATGGACCACCACCACCAGCAGCACGCCAAAGTGGAGCGCTTCCTCAAGCTGGGGTACTCTCACAGCGACATCCTGAGGGTGCTGGAGAACCTCCACCACGACGCCCAGACCAATGACATCCTGGAGGAGCTGATAAAGACCTGCCACACTCGCACCTCCAGCAACAAGAGCGTCCCGAACAGTCCCAAGCTGGTGCCCAGAGGCTGCAGCCCCGGGCCCAGCCTGCCCAAGCCGGGACCGGAGAGGGAACCGGACGGCGGCTTCAGACCGGTGGTTATAGACGGCAGCAACGTGGCAATGAGGTGAGTCTGCTCAGAAATAGGTGACACCACGTTGGTTACGCCTACGGTTTTTTTGGTGCAGATCTTAATGTATCCCACAGGCGTAGTAGTAGTAGTAGTGAAGTGCGCCTCGCCGGCTGCATCTTAAATGTGGCAAAAGCGCTGAAAAGTGCCTCGTTAGATCGGTAGCCCGAATGTCGTGGAATCCTCCGTCCAAGCCAAACAATGTCGTCTTGTTTTGACAAGACAGAAAAATAGGCATCTACTTCCTGGAAAACCACTTAGCTACTAAAAGCATGGACCTAATAATAATAAAAAGAAGAAGAAGGGCGTGTCAGTCATTCATGCGTACGACTGCAAGGGGGAAATTAGAATTAAAAAAAAAAAAAAAGGGACATTATAACGGCGCTATTTTAGTTTTACAAATAAATTCCAGCTTGTGCGTCTGCTCCACTTGTGTCAAACCTCGTTTCAGTTCGCAGATTTGACCGCGCCACACTTCCTCTTTAAAGATGTGGGAAGTGAAAACACGATCTGTGCGTGCGACCCGATGCCCCAGGAGGGGTGGCGAGATGTTGCAGGTTTCTCGCGGCGGTGGCAGCGTGAGATTTGAGGCGCGCTGCACTGAAACCTCCGTAGGACCTCATGCTCGGCAGCCTCACCTGTCCCCAATTAGGCAACAAGGAAGTTCTCGGTCAGAATTGGCGAGGATAAGAAGCCCGAGTGGGCGGGGAGCAGGATGTGAGTTCAAAAACGATAAAAAAAAAGTTAGCACAGCACATTATTCCTGTAAGGACAGGAGAGCTTAAGTGTTTACGGTCACACCTTTATTCCCGGGAAGGCTGTGTAACTGTACTCCAGCTGCATCGTGTTTCCTCATATCTCACTTGTCCGGGACGCAAACACACCTTTGCATCTTATCGAATCCGACCCGAGGACCCTCAAACGGGATCAGGGTTTGTGAACTCGGAGGCCGCTGCATCTCTCGGGGCGTCCTCGTCCGGTAAATCGGCAAACGTCTTCTCAAAAACATCTCACCCCCGCCCCCCTCCCCTCCCCTCATCTCATCTCCCTCCCCCGTTTCCAATCCCAAACCGAGATTACTCACAGGGTGTCACGTCGGCAGCTCGCCGCGCTCACCCCAGAGCCACAGAACGCAGTCGCCTGGTTTCATGCGCATGACAAACGGTACCCCCACCCCACCCCCACGCACGCACGGTCAGAAGAACCGAGCACTTTGTTCCGCTTACTTGTTTTAACCCAAACACTCGCACACAGCAGCTGCAAATACTGCTGAGTGTGCAGCTTGATTGGACTTGAGGAGGGCGCCGTGAGGTCGCGCTCTGCTCTACTTATCAGGAAAGGGTCTTTCACAACACCCATTATGACCCCTCAGTAAAGTTATGCAAGGTAGTCTTCTTCCAAATCGCGCTCGTGCCAAGTGGGCGTTATCTTCTCTACCTGTTGTATGCAAAAAAATAAAAAATAAAATCCTCCCCGCTTCCTGCTTCGAAGAAGGGGAACTCCCATAGGCGTGTGCAGAAACATGCACACATATTTTCCTGCAGGCAAAACCATCCAGTTTACTTTTTTTTTTGGTTTGTTTGTTTCGGTACATCCTGCTGCTGTAGCACGAGTGTAACGGTGGGTTTAGGTTTCATGTTGTGATATATTCGTGCACACGTTAGTTAGCGGAGGAGGGTCAGGTTGCTGGTGTCCATGGTGATCATGGTCACAGAGCAAAGGTTTCAGACTTGCTCTTGCACTTGACATGGGAACAATTTTTTTTTTCTTTTTCTCTCTCTCTCGAAGAAAAAGTTGCTGCTGTGCAAAATATCAGCGATAGGAAGCCATTAAATACATCTCTGCTTTCTTAAATGTCCTGTTATCTTTCATTTCGGCCAATCGGAAGCTTCAGATCAAGTCCCGTTCTGGGTTTAGCCCCATTTAGCTAAAATATTGGCGCCAACAAATGCTGGTTTCCTTTTCACGTGTAAGAATGTGAAAAGGAAAAAGTACTGCTTGTTTTCTCACTTTCTTAATGCGACCACTGTTTTATAGGGTACAACAGTAAAGAAAATAACAACAACTCTCAGCTTTGTCAGTTAAAAAAAAATACTAAAAAAAGTCCCTGTTTCACACCAAATGCACGTGAAAAGTCTCAAATTACTCATCTCCATGTTTTTGAAACTCTGTTTTGGAGAACTCTGGTGGTGTTGCAAGAAATGTGCTCAGTTTCCTTACAAAAAAAAATAAAAAAAAATAAAAAAAGAAACAGAGAAGAGGTGCATAACGTGCACGGAAACGGAAAAAAGAAGAAGTTCTTTCTTCTTTTTTTTTTTTTTTGGGTTGACTCTGGTTTCTGTGTCTCCGTAGCCATGGCGACAAGAAGGTGTTTTCATGCCAGGGACTTCAGCTGGCGGTGAACTGGTTCTGGGACAAAGGGCTGCGTCACATCACCGTGTTCGTCCCCCTGTGGAGGAAGGAGCAGCCGCGGCCCGAGGCGCCTATCACGGGTAAGGTCACCGGACTCGTCGCGGGGCGGCCGCCCTGACCCCGGCGTGAGGTCGGCCGAATGTCACGCAGAATTAAAACTAATATCTGCTGATCCAAGGGTTAAGCCACAAATTTAAGTCTCAGGTCTTGGATTCGCCGACTGACGCTGGAGCAGATTCTTTCATTGGTTCCCCAGCTTCACTACAGGCTGTTACAGGCTCACAATTACTCCGTCAGTCGTTGCAGCACAAACACTACAAAGCTTTGCCACCACTAACATTCCTCTCTTAAAGGGGAACTGCTGCTTTTTACAACCTGGACGTTATTTCTGTCAGAAAATACGGTTGTTGACTCACCCATATAAGTTTTATGTAATTTGTAGTAGTTCAGGAGTTATTTAGATCTGCCTGTATCCATATAGTGGGAGTGAATGGGGCACCGAAAACACAGCCTCTAAATAGCCAACATTTTGTCATGATATGCTAGCGCTATTACTTTTTGAGTCCAGGGGTTACCTGTTATCTATCCGCGGACGTGCAGCGGTTTGTTGTTCTTTGAGATTAGGAAAAGATCACATTTTATGCCAGAAATAAAGTCCAGGTTGTAAAAAAACATAAAAAATTCCCCTTTAAATCGTTCTAGCGAAAAGCAATATTGCCATTCAGGTACATTCATATTCAGTATTTGCTCTGTTTTGGCTTTTTCCAGCTCATAATACTTGCGGCAACCCACTTCTTTACACACAGTGGACCAAAACAATGAGCTAAAGGAGGCTAACCCTAATCCTAGGGTACTGATTTTTGTGCTGTTGCAATCTTTTTTAATATAATACATATCGATTAGTGCAGCTTTATCTTTACCTGTTATATTCAACACAAGACACATCTGCTTCTGTGCCTTTGGAAGTGAACATTTTGCACGCCATAATGTGGTGGAACGGTGACGTGCAACCTCACCATCAAATTTAAAGGAAGAGGGAAACTTTTTGCTTGAATGGCGCATTTTTTTTTTTTTTTTTTTTAACCAGTCTGAAACTACGCAGATCTGAATTGTTTTGACAACCGGGAAGCCTCACTTGTTTCGGTCTATTGGTTTCAGTGCTTTTACATGCTAAAGTGCCTACAAGAAGGTACATGCCCCGGGGAGAAAAGACTGCTCACGGAAGCAAAACAGGTGGAATCATCATTTGAATAACCTGAAGAAGACCAAAAAAAAAAAAAACCCACAGAGGCTTAGACTAAATGCTAAGGCTTCCCTACATGTGTAACTTCATACTGCTGCTGCTAACTTGAGTTTTGTAAACAATCTACAAGGAAGTGAACTTATTTTTTTTGAAAGCAACACAACCTGTGCCAAACTGCAATGCCCTTTTAATCTCCTGATGTAATTCAAAATAATAAGACCCAGATAAGGGTGGACAATGTGCAGGTTGCCTTCCTCGTTCAGTGCCCTGCAGTTGGCAAGGGACTGTACCACCGTAAACTTTTAAGAGACGACATCAAATAAAAAAATGAATGTTTAACGGTGTCGTTTCCCTCGTGCTTCTTCACAGACCAACACATCCTCCATGAGCTGGAGAGGAGGAAGATCCTGGTGTACACGCCGTCCCGCTGCGTGAACGGCAAGAGGGTGGTGTGCTACGACGACCGCTACATCATCAAGCTGGCCTTCGACTCGGACGGCATCATCGTGTCCAACGACAACTACCGCGACCTGCAGACGGAGAACCCCCAGTGGAAGAAGTTCATAGAGGAGAGGCTGCTGATGTACACCTTCGCCAACGACAAGTAAGATCCTCTCTCGTTGCTTAACTAGCGATGGGAAGTTCGGCTCTTTTCCGAGAGCCGGTTCTTTTGCCACGGCTCCCGAAGAAGAGCCGACTCTTTCGGCTCCCGAACGGTTCTTTATTTAGTGTCGTTTATAGCCTAATGTTTCAGCCTGACTCTGCAAATACACGTTCGTTCAATGTTTCAAATGAGTCAAAACATTGCAATCAAATCCACACAAGTAAAAACTCAGTAAACAAACGGTACAAATGTCCTTGTGAAGGTTTGTGGTGTGGAACCAGCTCTTAATATATTCTCATTTTGCAGTGAAGACACTCAGATCTCTCATTCCTAGTGTCTTTTTAAATTACAGCCAGATGCTGCTTCCTTCCTTTTACGTACGGGTGTCACTCACAACTACTGCTTCTAGCCCCCTGTGTCGGATTTCACATAATGGTATAACCCTAAGTCCATTATTATTGGCCATCAAACGATCAAAAAGTTCCATCCCCGTCTTCACCCGAGCAGAGATAAACGAGCAAAAGGCAAAAAAAAAAAAAACAGGGTAGTCGGCTCTCACTCGATGGGATTCGACTCTTCTGATTCAGAAGATCCGGCTCTTTTGCGCATGGCACATCACTAGCGCCGATCATGAAGCTGACGTCACCTCATCCTGACCGCATCTCTGTGTTCACTCAGGTTCATGCCTCCAGACGACCCTCTGGGTAGAAATGGCCCCACTATTGACGATTTCCTGAGGAAGAAGCCGTGGACGCCAGACAACCGTCAGCAGCACTGTCCATACGGTCAGTTCACACTCGTGTTGTAGCCATTAACTAAATGCTCAGGTTACACTTCCTTGTGCTTTGCCAAGGGAGCATTAAAAAGCAGCTTGTGCAACAACAACAACAATCAGTCCGTTCGGCACTGACAGAAGTTTGTTTGCATGTGGAAGATTTCCAAACAGCTATTACGGCATGTCATGTCACAGGGGACACATCAACGGTCCCCCTTCACACACACACACACACGCAGCAATACTGTATTCGCCGAGGTTGTCAATTTGCAGCGCCACCGGTTTTAGACCTGCAATTCCAGTCCAGGGTGCAGCACCAATACAATAAGACAGAAGATAGAGATCCATCCACTCCCACGACTGTTACATACTGCTAATGCGTGATGCACTGTCACAATGACAGCAGCTCGCTAGCTTGCTAGCATGTACACACTCAACGAGAAAGTGAAGCGTGAATAATGTTGCGATGTTTTAGCTCACTGCTTGACACTAAAATGCAATTTGGACAAAGAAAGGATTAGGGTTTATATCCTGGTGGATTACATGGTAATTCATCAAACAGACATTAAGAACTAGTCTTTTAAAAACAAGTTAACCTCACGGTTTAAGCTAGAGGTAGGTAGGACTGATCTGCCAACCAACACTGGCATCTCAGCCAACCTAAACGTGTAAAATCCTGCAGCAGCAACAACAACCACCCAGAGAAAAGCAGAGAAAGCACTTTCTGACTGTGGGATTGAAACGGATTCAAGTGTTTCTCAGATTATCCAACGGGTCTTACAAAACCTAGAGAGTTTCATCAGAGCAAAATGTTTTTTCCAGCCCAAAGAGGAAGTTTAAATTCCTGAAACAGCACCCAAGTTACGAGTGTCACGATTTTGAGTCAGCCGAGATGTGGACGGAACCTTCTTGCATCACAGCAAGAAGGTTCCGGGTTCGAATCCGGACCGACTGTCCAAAGACACGCTTGCTAGGTGAACTGGTGACCCTTCACATGACAAGCGGTGCAAGAAGATGAGTGAATGAATGAAAAGTAGATGCTGTGTACATGGGTGTGGTAGTAGTGGGGGGGGGGGGGCTGACTACCCAGGGCCCAGAATTTGGTGCTACGCCCCTGGCTGTGCATTAAAGGCAAAACGAAAGTGAAAAGCTACGACTAACTGTTGTAGGTCTGTAAATAAAACTATATTTCACGCTGCTGCGTTTCTATTTTTCCAGGAAAGAAGTGCACGTATGGAGTGAAGTGCAAGTTCTACCACCCGGAGAGGGCCAACCAGTCGCAGCTGTCCGTGGCCGACGAGCTGAGGGCCCAGCGAGACAAAGCCAAGAACTTCTCGCCCGCCGCCTACCCGCTGGAGCCCAGATACACCGCGTCCACGCCTCCGCCCCTCAGCGCCGACGACCCGTCGCACAGGGCGTCGCCGTGCGACAAGTCCTCGTTCCAGAGGGACACCGGCAGCCCGAGGAACACCAGCCTGCACCACTGCCCGAGCCCGGACATAGACGAGGCGTTCGGCTCCCTGGGGAGCTCCATGTCCCGGCTCTACATCCACGACTCGTCCAACAGCATGGAGTACCCTCTGCACAGCTACAGCAGCGGCGTGGCCAGCTACAGCCTGAGCCACGACGACTGCTCCCTCTCGGGCTCGCACTGCGGGAGCACTCAGGGGCTGTGCCTGAGCGGGGGAGGCTACTACCCTCATCAAAACGGCCCGCTGTCCTGCGAGCAGCCCATGTGCAGCCAGTGCAGGTGTGGCCACCAGCAGAGCAGGATGTCCCTCAAGCAGCAGCAGCAGCAGCAGCACCACCACCACCACCAATCAGCGTGGAGCTCCTGTCCGGTTTTACCTCCACACAACATGGAGCAGCCGGTTCATTACTCAGAAAAGCAGTATTTCACACAGCCCTCCCACAGACACGCCCACAGCTTGCCCCGAGACCCGTGGGTGCAGGGTAGCCTCCCCGACGCAAAGGCGAGCAGTCGGGCCAAGAGCCCGTCCAGCGATCAGAGGAAGGGCCTGAGAAGCCAGCTGAGCACGCTCTTCCCCCAGAGCGTCGTGGAGCAAGTCATGAACGCTTACCCTCACGTTTCAGACTTGTCCAGACTGATCTTTCTCATCCAGAACTACAGGACGAGCCACATCTCCTTCTAGATCAATAAAAAAAACATTTGTTTTTTTTTGCGTTTTATTCAAATCTAGCCCAAGTGAGTTCTCATCCCAGAAGCAAAGCGAAAACTGGACATTTCTAAAAGAAAAAAAGGGAGAAAAACTGTGAATGGATTTATATTATTTAAGGAAATAAAATACAGAGAAAACTCGTCTCGCTCGCTTCGACTCGTTGCAAACTTTATTTTTAAAGCATTAAAATGTGACTGGATCTGATGAAGCTTAGAACATGTAGCAGACTGAACGCTGTTTTCTTTATGTCAGTGTGAAAGTGCAATGCACTACGCTCCGTACCAGCTACTTATTGTAGCGCTTATTCTAAATGTTTCTTTTGTTTGTTTTTTTATCAAAGCAGCATGTGTTGTTTTCCCATGTTGCCTCAAAGTGAGGAATGCTATACTCTGTACTTCTGTAAAGAACGTCATTGACTTGTTTTTAAAACTGAACGCCCGTATTTTTTTGTTTTTTGTACACCTGCGAAATAAAAGCACTCAACCAAAGAGGATATCCGTCCGTCTTTCTCGAACACGCGCTCACAGATGTGCAGATAAATCGCGTTTCTATCAACACAGCCGTGCCGGACGGCTCTAAAGGCGTCTAAAGCTTTCAGACGCTGCAGATAAACAGCGAGTAATGACGCGGCAGGTGTTTTCCCTCCTACTCTATGAAGCAAGCGTACCTGAGACGACTCGACGGAGCTCAAGCCAGAGAGAAGGATTTTAACGTGACAGTTGATTTCACTTTGGTTTGAGAGATGAAGAAAATGAATCAAAGAAATTAAAGTTAGTATCCAACAAAAAAGGCAACTGGACTTGTAGATTTTTAGAGAAGACGTTTCACCACTCATCTGAGTAGCTTCTCCAGTTCTTCTAGAAGTCCAGTTGTCTTTTTTTGAACGTTGTTGGATAAACCATGACCTGGATGACTGAGAACCTTCACAGACAATCAAAGTTAGTGAATTAGATCACTTCTCATTTCTTCAACAACCATGTCTAAAGACACATAATGTGGTCGTGGAGAAGATGTTAGTCTGTTTGAGAAGAGTCAAATCATTGACATGCATCAAGAAAACATCTAAGGAGATTGAAGAAACTACTAAAACTGGGTTAAGAACTGTCCAACGCATTATTAGAAACTGGAAGGAGAGTGGAGAACCATGGCATCAGGGTAAGGAGAGGCAGATGAAGGCTTCAGTTTGCTAGGGAGCATAAAGATTGGACTCTGGAGCAATGGAAGAAGGTCATGTGGTCTGATGAGTCCAGATTTACCCTGATCCAGAGTGATGGGGGCATCAGGGTAAGAAGAGAGGCAGATGAAGTGATGCAGCCATCATGCCTAGTGTCTACTGTACAAGCCTGTGCTATGGGGCAGTGCTATGATCTGGGGTTGCTGCAGTTGCTCAGGTCTAGGTTCATTAGCTGACTACCTGAATATACTGAATGAGCAGCTTATTCCATCAATGGATCATATTCCAAGATGACAATGTCAGGATTCATGGGGCTCAGATTGTCAAAGAGTGGTTCAGGGAGCATGAGATGGATTGTTCCACCACAGAGTCCAGACCTTAACCCCATTGAGAATCTTTGGGATGTGCTGGAGAAGCTTTGAGCAGTGGTCAGACTCTCCATCATCAATACAAGATCTTGGTGGAAAATAAATGAAACACTGGATGGAAATAAATCTGGAGACATTGAAGAAACTTTGTGAAACAATGCTACAGAGAATGTAATCAAAGCTAAAGAAGGTCCAATAAAATATTTAAGTGTTTGACCTTCTTTTTTTAGAGTCTAGTGTTTATGGCAGACCAGCAGGCGTAAACTACTCGAGACAAGACGTCCAACTTAAACCCACCGTCCTCTACTGCCACCTAGTGGCGTCACAAAGACAAAAACCCCATTCAGAATAGATTTTTTTTTTTATTATTTTTACAAATAACTTATCTGTTACAAAGACAGTTTCCCAGCTAAGATCCAAAAACTTTAGATATCCAAATTATTATTATTATTTTTTTTTTCCCATTTAATATAACATGAATAAACTGCCTCTTCACACCGAGGTGCAGAAAAAGCTTTAAAAAAACAAAAAAAACAAAAAAAAACAGTTTTCTTTGGGCTGGAAAAGGAGAAAAGTACGACATAAGTGCTTAAGAGACATTAATTCATCTTCTACTTTTAAAAGGGTTTAAACGTTGCTAAGAATTTGGTTTTAAAAATGGCACTTGGGTGTGACAGGATACATCATCAATACAAATTCAAAAGGCACGAACGCAAGGCAACATTTCACAAATGTCGGGAAAAAAAATAAAATAAAAGAAAGTTAACTACTCCACAGTTAAGGTAACTTAATGACAAAAAAAAAAAAAAAGGTAAACTTTAGAAACACCCTCGTCGATAAAAAGCTTAGGAGGATGAACTCAGCCAAATAAAAGTAAGAGTATACAAAGTGGACAGTCGTGTTTTTTGTGCTTACATTTTGAGGATTTTTTTTTTTTTCTGCTTCCGAGATGCGACGCCCCCGACCGGCCGCGGGAACGCCGACGCACTTTTGACCTTTTGGTACCTCACGGGAACACGATTCAGGAGGCGACGTGGGGGGGGGAAAAAAACATAAATCAGCTGTTCCAGGAGCTTTGACATCGACGCTGATTGATTGTACTGGAAAATGAGTGTCTCTTTGCACTGAGGTGTAGTTGTCCCCCCCCCCCCCCCGAAAAAAAAAAAAAACATCAAACCTATATTCCAGTTGTCAGATAAGATGGCGGTTTGTAATTTTGCATTTTTTTTTTTTTGTTTTAAACTCCCCGATTCTTCCCGCCCTACCCAACCAACCCGCCCCAAGAGTCTCGAACATATTTGGCGTTCCTGGAAAACGAAAGAAACACTAAAAAAAAAAACTCCTCCATCGCATTCCACTTTGCTGCATCTGCAGATCGTACACGGGGTGGTGGTGGTGGTGGGGGGGATACAGCAATAACACAAGCGATGAACAGACTAGGCAGATGTAGCTTCATGATGACTGCAAAAAGGGCTTTTTAATCGCTCTGCTCCTCTCCTTCTGCAAGGCTTCAACTCTCGCAGAAAAAGCTTAAAAAATAAAAATGAGGGGGGGGGGAGCGTGGTCGGTGCTTATTTGGGTTTGGAGAAAAAACAAAAAACAAAAAAAAAAAAAAAGGGAAAAACAAGTTAATAAAGTCTATGAAGCTATACTTACAGGAAATAAAAGTAATTCATAGTGTGAGGAAGAAGATTTTTAAGGCACATTCTAAAATTATGTACAGTAAAAAGCTTGAGGGGAGCTTCTGCCTCCGTGTACTGTACACAAAGCATGCAACGATTCGTTTCTGGTTTTTTCTCATTAACTCATGATCGAAGAGACGAGAAGAGAGGGACGCTGCAGAGGGAGGACGAGGAGAAGGACGAGAGGCGTGTTTTTTTTTTGAGTGGCAGCGACACTGGCTATCCCCTCCCTCCCTCCCTCTCTCTCTCTTTTTTATCGGCATCCTTTAGAAACAGCAAACAAACTTTTTTTTTTCCACAAGTAGTCTGTTGGTTTTCCCTTCAGATGGCGTGCAGCGGCTGAGCACACAGTTCCCAAATCCTCGGTCGCGCCACCGCAGAAAAAGAAAAAACTAAACTCAGCAAAGGCGCATCGGCACCTGTGTGTGTGTGTGTGTGTGTACGTGTAAGTGTGTGTGTTGTTTTTTTTTTGTGTGCCGTCACACTGCAGGGCCACGCTCGTAATACTGTAAGTGGGAGCAGCAAGGTTTCCCTCTCCCCCAAATCCCTCTCCACCCGCCACCCGGGGGTAGAGCGTCGCCCGTCCCCGTCGAGCAGAACAACGGGGAGGAAGGGAGGGGGGGGGGGGTGACCCCACGCAATCCGAGTCTCTAAGGTGAGGTATCGTCTGATGCTGCTGGCCTTTAGGAAGAAGCACAAGCTGTAAACACTATCCAGTCAAGCCTTCAGTGGACAGCATTCTACAAACGTTGGAGAAAGGAGGAGGAAAAATGAAGAAAACACGCCGCGTTGATGCACAATGACGGTCCGAGTTTTCTGTGAGGATGGAAAAAAAAAACAAAAGGAGAAGAAGAAGAAGAAGCAGAATGGGCCCTTGTGTTTTCTAGTCTGGTAGAAGACAGGAGGGCAGAGGAAAAGAGGGCGGCGCATCACAGCCTCGTTGGCTCAGAAGTTCCGCGGGAAATCGCACTGTTCACAGCGGTTGAGGGCGGGGTGGTTGAGGAAGGTACAGGCCGTGCAGCTCCACTGCTTCTCCTCGTCGTCACCTGGGTCGTCGACGGGCTTCACAGCCTTACTGCCCGAGTCTTAGAGGTGGAGAACGAAGACGTCAGTGCAGGGTATTACACATGGACAGCAAGGCTATTTACGTTTATGCTGCTTTGGTTAAAGGGGAGGTTTTTACAACCTGGACCTTATTTCTGGCATAATATACGGTCGTTTACTCACCCATATAACTTTTGTGTCATTTGGAGTCGTGCATGCTTTTTTTTTTTTGTAGTTTTTTTTAAACAGCGCATTGTTTTCTGCGTCCTGATTGGCTAAGGGACTGTAGACCATTTGTCAATCAGTCTCCGCGTACAGTGTCTTGTACAGTACAGAATGCGTTCAGCTTGCTAAATTTACATATCCAGTATCTTTGATCGCTGGCAGTGTGACTGAAGAGCGGTATGTTTGCAAGTTATTGAGAAAAGTGTATAAAGTGTGTAGTGATGGGTTTTAAAACCTTAAAACATTTATAATCATTGTAAAAAATAAAGCTGACTACTTCGCAGATTTTTTTTAAAACGTAACTCCCACGATAAACGAGAGACCACATATATCCATATAATGGGAGTGAATGGGGCACCGAAACACAGCCTCTAAATAACACATTATCTGCCGGGGGAACTCTTTCGTTCCACAAATATTTTGTTGTCGTACGCTAGTGCTGCGTGCACCCGCGACGTTTGGCTTGTTTATCTGTAATTTGCTATTGCTAGTTTTTTTGCAACGTGACAAAATATGTTTCAGATTCTGAGGTTGCGGACGAACCATAGCAGTAGCATATTACAGGTAAACAAGCCGACCGTCACAGGTGTAGAAATTACATCGTCCAGGTCAACGGGGAATAGCACTAGCGTACGATAACAAAATATTGGTGAAATTTACGAGTTTCGTGTCAGATAATGCGTTATTTAAAGGCTGCGTTTCGGTGCCCCATTCACTCCCATTAAATGGATATACGCAGATCTTAATATCTCCTGAACAAATACAAGTTACACGAAACTTATATGGGTGAGTAAACGACCGTATTTTATGCCAGAATTAAGGCCCAGGTTGTAAAAATAAACAGTAGTTCCTCATTAAGTGAATACTTTTTCATCAGCGTATTTACATGCCCTGCACTCATCTGATTGCTTGGCAGTAATCAAACGGCAACACGTCTGCTCAGAAATGTGTTTAAAAAGTGCAGACATGCAGGAATGCAAAATGTGTCAACATAACAAGTTTCAGCAAAGTTCATTACATTTCTTTTAAAGGGCCGTTTTACCGCAGCACTGAACGCAACTTAACATCCTGCAGTTATTTAGTGCATCGCTTAGACTCTGGTATTTCTGGTATGTTTATTTTTTTTGTTATGGTTATATCATGAATGTGGGCATAAAACTTGACAGCTTCTTCATCCAATTCTGGTCTCTCAGATTGATTTGTTCTTGCAGCCTAAGGGCGTCCTGTTTAATTTGAATTGAGAGCTCCTTTGATATTTATATTTTTGACAGTTGCAAATGCAAATTTCACACTTGAAATCAACTTCAGATCTTTTGTCTGGTTTCTGAATGAATGAATACTCCATATGAGTCTAAACATGTCCTCTATTAGACAAGTCTGCCATTTACTTAAGCCCACATTCATTTATTCACCTGTAACTTGTTCGATTGTAATGTTTTGACTTTTTTTTTTTTAAAAGACCAAAAATGAACAAATATTGTCTCAGTTTTCTGTCAATATTCTCGAGCTGTTTGACAGCTGACACAACATGCTGTACTCTTAACTGAGTGTCTCCATAGATCAGCTGCAATATCAGTCTGCTGTATCTCAGGGTAAATATGAGGCGATACTCTGAAGTACTGGTTTACTCTGAACAGTGATTCTCAACTGGTGGGGCGCATCCAAAAAGTGAGGCCAGAAAAAAAAAATGTGTCATCGATTCACACTTCTTAACAGCAGGTGGCAGTAAGTGGCAGTAGGTGGCACCTGCCATTTCACAGCATAGCAGAAGATCTGCAAGTTTGTTTAAAAAATGCTAATTAATTAAATGAGTGGGTACTCAACTAACTCTATGCATGTTGAGTCTTTTTTTAAATTACTTCTCAGTTGTTAGACTTTTTTATTTTGTGTTTGGGCATGAAAGCTCTGAGTCTGTTAAAAGAAAAAGGTTTAAATGTTACTGAAGAGTTTTGGTTTTTAATTAAAATGCAGCTAATTGAGCGTAAAAGGCAATAGCTCCCTCTCTAGCATCACCACTTGCTGGTCGTTTTGGTTTATCACTACTTTTGTTTTGTTTTTTTTTGGTTTTCATACTGTGATATTTTAGTCATTTCATTCAATAAATTTGAGAAGTTGAAAATTTTCTTTGATTTGGGTTGCAGCTCGTCATTAAAGGAGTGAAGGTGGGTCCTAAAGCCAGACTAGTTGAGAATCACTGACCTAGAATACAGCACTCATGGACACATTGGGTCTATATACTGCAGACAATGTCTAATTTTTACAACCTGGACCTTATTTCTAGCATAAAATATGATAGTTTACTCACCCATATAACTTTTGTGTCACTTGCACATGTTCAGGAGATAATTAGATAACCGTATATCCATATAGTGGGAGTGAATGGGGCACCGAGACGCAGCCTTTAAATAACACATTATCTTCCGCAAAACTTAATTTTTAATTTCAATATTTTCTTAGGACACACTAGTGCTCAGAGACACTCAGAGATGACATCATCCAGGTCAGAGGTTAGTAGGTCAATCTACAGACCCTAGGTAACTCCGTACGGGGAATAGCACTAGCATACGATAACAAAATATTGGGGAAATGAACGAGTATCGCGACAGATAATGCGTTATTTAGAGGCTGCGTCTCGGTGCCCCATTCACTCCCACTATATGTATATACGCAGATCTAAATATCTCCTGAATGAACGCAAATGACACAAAAGTTATATGGGTGTGTAAAAGATCATATTTTACACTAAATATAAGGTCCAGGTTGTAAAAAACAGTAGATCCACTTTAAAGAGTCACAAGTAAAAAACAAAAATAAACTTGTTTGATTCTTCTAGATGAAGTCTCTACTATTTTTTATCCATTCAATGCTGCATAACTAACATTAGACCATAAATAACAACAGATTTTCAAAGAATAAACAGCATTAAAAACAAGGGCATGAGATTTGAATGCGCATCGCGTAGGCTCAAGCAGAAGCTGTGCAAAAAAATCTGTCGAACATGCAAAACACGAGGTACATGACTGAAGGACGTGGGGAGGGGAGGGGGGGCACGGAGAGGAGAGGGACAGAGGTGACAGGGCAGGGGAAGGACACAGAGGCCAGAGCAGTCACACAAAAAAAAAAAAAAGGGTCACATCAGCACCTGTGAAATGTTTTCACAGTTCGTCCCGCTCATTAAATGTGTTGGTTCACACTTCAAGTAGCATAAAATCCAATGTTTCACCACCTTTCTACTTCATTGTGGCTTCAAACAACACATTTTCATACAACGCAGATGAATCAAACAGTGAAAGATGGTAAAGTTAGCAATGGCAGGTTTTTAAGCTTGTGTCAGTAAATGCAGTCTGCAAAACACGGCAAGACAAAGTGCAAAACAAAGTGACCACATGCCTGACTCGGCCTTAGGAGCTGACATGGATACAGTGAACTGAGTACAAGGCGTCCAATAAAACGAGACGGACTGCATCCTACGAAACGAGAAATGTCAGACATGACCATGCAACCTTTTCTAAACTTACCAACAGATAAAGTACCTTTGGGTTTGGGTGGGACAGGACCAAGGAATCCAATGTTGTCATAAAAATTATGGATTACACTGGGATTAAAGTGTGGTCCTGTACACAGATGGAAACAGAATGAAACTATAGGTTTACATTTAACAGACTGAATACATATATGAACGCATACCAGTGCAAAGGTATGACCAGAAATGTGCAGTAATCATTTACGTCGAAGCCGTTTACATCAAAGTGGCATTTGATTTTTAATGTGTCTAAATATAAAACAATAAAAACTACATAAATAATGTGCCACGTACGATTTATAGCACAAAAGTCAGAATGAAAATCTTCTAATGAGCTAATAGGATGGACTTTAGACAACGACTTATGCACGTAATAGAAGATGCTATCAAGACACATGTTTCCCCATGTAGACATACTTTGGTCTGTAAAATGTTGAAAGGTGGACCTCCTCTGATCTTGGATCAGGTCTTGCGAAAGCCATTCCCCCAGCTGTTGGCCTGTTTAACACAGCTTACAGTTTTCTCATGGCAAATTATACAATGCGACCGATGCAGCCAATCACTTATTACCTCTTGTTTTAAGGCCATCACCAGATCTGTAACTGTGTGTGTGAGTGAGAGGCGCAGTTTCTTTCCTGCCTTCACCTGTGTAAACCAGTTGGCTGGTGGCTCGATCCCTGTCAGCAGTGGACTGCTGCCAGGGGGCCCATAAATCCCTTGTTACCAACCAGCAACAGGATGCAATTCAGGAAGAACTGGTAGTTAACAGCACAATGGCTACACCTTGACTGCGTGTGCCGAGAGGATATGAGGTGGCCTGAGCGACCTGCTGCAGCTGCAGGGCCTTGATCGTATCTGACCTCGCTCGTTTAACGACGTACTGTTTCAACTTCATAATTGCAAAATCACATGAACTGGATGCCAGTTTATGTCGCTGAATATTTAACCGAGGGAGACAGGAATGCAGAAACCCTACCTCTTGTTTGGAGATCGATTTCTTTGCTGAGGCAGTCGATGTCGATCTGCAGTGACCTGTTTTTGCATCGCAACTGCTTCATTTCCTCAATCTGAAAGAGGATAAGAGAGAAGAGGTTCAGACATTTAGCCTTTCTGACACACGAGACTGTGAGGAGGACAAGACAGGACGTACTGCAGCCAAGTCAAACGAGCAGATCTGTGTCAGAAGGAGAGTCTTTCCGCTCTCCAGAGCTGGCGCAATTCGGTAAACAACACTGAAGCAAGGAGCTACTGAGCTCAGCAACACCAGCCAATTAACCTTCCGCAGCCTCCTTCCCCTTCTGTTGACTCAAACTGTAATAGCTGCTGGCAAAAAACAGCTGACTCAACAAAAAGAGGCTAAGAACGGCACTTTATCTGAACTCGCGGGGGGTTTCAACAAAGTCCCTGCTGTAAATGTAACGCACAAATTAAGCCGTGTGGAAAATAAATACGGAAGAAATGTGCGTTTTGTGTTTTCCTTTCAAACGGCCGCAGAACTTGTTGCTCCGAAGCGAGCGCTAAAGAGACTCAGACGGCCCGAAAATATGGAACAATATCAGCCAGATCAAAAACAGACCCTGTAATCAACATAGTTTCTTGGTGTAGGAACACTGATGTGCTGTGAGCAGGAACCGAGCCTGGCGATCTGACCCTGATAATTTAGTTTTGCCTGCTCAGCGTTTTATCTGTCAATAAAAACAAGAAATGCATTTTCTGGCAGTTGTAGGAAATGATGACTCTTAATAACGCACGTTTCCAGCTGAACTGCTAACACAGTGGCACTGGAAAGAGGTTTAAAGGGGAACTACTGTTTTTCACAACCTGGACCTTATTTCTAGCATAAATACGGTTGTTTTCTCACCCATATAACTTTTGTGTAATTTGTATTCCTTCAGGAGATATTTAGATCTGTGTATAACCCAAATAACGCATTGCCTGCCTTGAAACTCGTTCATTTCACCAATATTTTGTTATGATACATTAGTGCTATTCCCCGTTGAGTCCAGAGTTACCTGTTATCATCATCCGAGATTGATCTACAGACCCCGGATGATGTTTTATGACCTGGATGATGTCATCTCCGAGCGGTGGCTTGTTTACCTGTAATTTGCTACTGCTAGTTTTTTTGCAACATGGCTGAAAACTTTTCCGATTCTGAGGTTGTGGACGAACCATAGCAGCAGTATAAAAATATTGGTGAAATTAACGAGTTTTACAGCAGAGGCTGCGTTTCGGTGCCCCAATCACTCCCATTATATGGATATACACTGATCTAATTATCTCCCAAACAAATACAAATTACATAATACTTATATGGGTGAGTAAACGATCGTATTTTATGCGAGAAATAAGGTCCAGGTTGTTAAAAAAAAAACGTAGTTCCCCTTTAAGGAGAGAAAGTGATGATAACAGGTAACTCCAGACTCAACGGGGAACAGCACTAGCGTACGATAACAAAATATTAGTGAAATGAACAAGTTTTGCGGCAGATAATGCGTTAATGCGCACCGAAACGTAGCCTTTAAATAACACATTATGTTCCGCGAAACTTGTTATTTTCGCCAGTATTTTGTTAGGACACACTAGTGCTCAGAGATACTCCGAGATGACATCATCCAGGTCAGAGGTTAATAGGTCAATCTACAGACCCCGGATCATGATAACAGGTAACTCTGGACTCAATGGGGAATAGCACTAGTGTATCATAACAAAATATTGGTGAAATCAGTGAGTTTCACGGCAGAAAATGCGTTATTTAGAGGCTGTGTTTTGGTGCCCCATTCACTGCCACTATATGGATAAATATCATCCAAACGACTCCAATTGACATCAAAGTTATATGGGTGAGTAAACAACCATATTTTATGCCAGAAATAAGGTCCAGGTTGTAAAAAACAGTACTTCCCCCTTTAAGGCCGATTGGCCCGCCAGTGACAGATGTTGGTTAAAAGTCTCTTTTACTTTTCAAACATCTCTAAACAAATTTTGAATTCGCTGCCAGGTGGAAACATCAATACCAAATTTGGACGTAAGCCCACAATAAACATAATGATTAATCCCACCACAGTATGAGGTATACAAGAGGTATCCTAGTGGGAAAGACACCTACCACATAATTACTGAAGTGTCTCTGGTTTGATGACTCTGGGGATCTTTGAAACCGGACATACTCCCTTATCTCTTATTGCATATCCGCGGTTTCAAATTGAAGAAAAATGCCAAAAAAAAGCGGTGGATACTTTCATACGCAAAAAGGAATGAATCTTACAGAGGGAATCTGAGAGGCTGAGTTGGATCTCTCCAGTCGTCTCCTGGTCAGGTCATTCTCCATCTCGTTGACCTCCTCTTTTAGTTTCTCCAGCTTCTTCTTCTTCATTTCCAACTCGTGCCACAGTCTCTCCATTCGGGCCTTCTGATGCACCAGCAACGCTGGAAGAAGAGAGCAAACAGCGGCGTTGTCAGCAAAAACATAAGCGCTACTGAAAAATGTAAACACGATTTAACCTTAAATTCTAACTCAAAGGACGGTTTGAGGAGTAATAATAGCCGCTGTTGGTCGTTGTTTCTATTTTTATCTTATTTAGACAGTGAAGATCAAAACACCAGAATGAAACGAACTGCGCTGACGTCAATCTTATCTTATCTCTCTTTGCACACAGTGATGAATTGAGGTTTGAGTATAACTGCCCGTGTGTAATGAGACACAGAGGACTACATTAGATTCTTTACTGTTGCCATAACCAAGCGCATAATCTACTCAAGTCACATACTGCATTTCCCCCCGCAATTCATTATGATGTGTACTCATTAAATAAATCTGCTGACAGGCTGTTACACCACCTACGCAGACTTTCAGTGATGAACAGCTCTCCCTCCTGCTATACACAAACACATGCCGCTGCACGCCGACAACTGACATGATGTCCTACTGGTAACTGTCTGCCTCGTGAGGGAAAGACCCACATTTAGCTCAACACTCCTGTTCACGGGCTAAACCGCTACCTGCTCCTTAATACATGTGAGAGCATGTAACGTAAAGGACATTCATCTTTTTGCACTTTCACTGTGACTTCTGTTCTACACCGACTCAATTTCAGCAGGAGTGAGCGAGTACGCTGTTTGACTTTTGAGGTTTCACTCTGCCGTCAACACGAACCCGTCTCGCGAGGGTGCAACTTGTCCAAAATCTCAAATAAGAAAAAAAAGACAAGGTTGTTCTTTGAAAATCTCTTTTTGGCAGTGCAGAAAATTATGTTTCAGAGACAAATATATCATGCAGGAGATGCAGGATAACACTTAATGGCAACGCCTCGGTTTAATTGTTGTTTTTGAGATTCAGGAATTCGGGGGTGGCGGTTAGTCTCGTTATTATCCCGGGTTTACTGGTATGCATCTGATTAATTTGAATCTGTTTCACAAACTTGCATCTTGTTTGTATAGAGACTGACTGTGTTTCTAACCCACACAATAACAAACACTTCAAAACAAACAGATTAAAGAAAAAGATAGCGTTCCTCTGGAATTACTGCAGAAAAAAAAAAAATGGATAATGTTTATTGGCAAACACTACTTAAAGGGGAACTACTGCTTTTTACAACCTGGACATTTTTTCTGGCATAAAATATGGTTGTTTACTCACCCATATAACTTTGATGTCAATTGGAGTCGCTTGGACGATAATTAGATCTGCGTATATCCATACAGTGGAAGTGAATGGGGCACCGAAACATAGTCTCTGAATGACACATTATCTGAAACAAAACTTGTTAATTTCACCAATATTTTGTTATGATACACTAGTGCTATTCCCCGTTAAGTCTGGAGTTATCATCATACGGGGTCTGTAGATTGACCTACTAACCTCTGACCTGCATGATGTCAATTCGCTACTGATATTTTTTTGCAACGTGGCTGAAAGGAGGATGCAGAGACCAGAGAGAGGAACAGCTGGCCAAAGAACAACAAACTGCTGCACGTCAGCGAACAGATAACAAGTAACTCCGGACTCAACGGGGAATAGCACTAGTGTATCGTAACAAAATATTGGTGAAATGAACGAGTTTCATGGCAGATAATGTGTTATTTAGAGGCTGGGTATCGGTGCCCCATTCACTCCCACTGTATGGATATATGCAGATCTAAATATCTCCTGAAGGAATACAAATTACACAGAAGTTATATGGGTGAGTAAACAACTGTATTTTATGCCAGAAATAAGGTCCAGGTTCCCCTTTAAGGATGTGACTGCATCAGAAACATGTGGTCAATGTTATATAGGATATTATTCTACTGTCAGACAATAAAATATACACTCCTGGTAACGGTTAACATGAATGTGTCATCTAACGCCTCTGTGTGGTGACAGGTGTGTCTGTACCAGGTATCGCTTTAAATGTGACTCAGCCAAGCACAGCATTTTAAAGTGTGGAGGGGAGGGACTGGGCTGATGGAGGTCAGCAGCAGAGGCAGCATCTCTGCCTGAAGCCCCTCTTGGTCGTAGTCACCACACTGCAAGAGTCACAGCCAGTGACTCACACGTAATACGAGTCAAAAGCCCAAAAAAGGAAACAAGCAGTCAGCTCTGACATGTTTGACTCACACGGCAGAATCTGCGAGTCTCTGGGACCGACGGGGCAAACACAGCATTTAGTGTGGAGGACTCACACAGGAGTCATCGCACCGGCCGTCGCTGAGCAAGTCACCTTTGCTTTTGACTGGGTTGTGGACGTGAACGCGCAGAGCAGCGTTTCCAGCAGAACAATAGCAAGTATACACAGTTTGGCTTAAGAAACACATTAGAGTGGATGTTATGGAAAGTGGCTTTTAAAATAACACACTATGCTTCATAGTAAAATTGATTTCTTGGCAGAATGAAGTGGAAAAAAAAAAGCATAAAGGCTTTATTGTGAGGAGGAAAAAAAAAACAGTATACTAGTATTTATTATTAAAACTTGTTGCCTAATCGCTGTGCACAAAAAAAAAAGTTGCACAGGAAGCGCTCTCTTTACCCACTTAACCTTCGCTAAACAGCCATAAATGACGAAACAAACAGTTGTAACAAGACTTTAGAGCGCTGTGCGGCGAAGGAGCAACAGTGTCAACAATGTCTGCAAACATTTGCTTATTTGGTCTCAAGCTATAGGCATTAGCTGTTAATCTAAAGTGTATGCAAACTTAAAGGTATGAGAACTGTTCAAATCACAAACTGGCAGTAAACATAAATACTTGCTGGTGCGTTCACTTTCTCGGATTAGAACGTGGATTAGATTACGCTGGCGTTGCTCACCTTGTGTGTACGCTGCGTCGTCAGAGCCCATGCTGAGCCTCCGAGGCTCGCTTGGCCTTTCCCTGTGCGCCGACAGCGGGTCTGAGAGATGCAGGGGGTCCGACTCCGCAAAGTGGTGGTCTGAGGGTAGGCTGAGGAGGTTGTTGGGCTCAAAAGTTGGGGACACGACTCCAGGGGACACAGCTGGGGGCTTATTGGGAGACACAGTGATTTTAAAAGTGTATTTGGTGTTTGGCTGAGTCACCACCACGCGAGGGGAAGAAGCTGTGCCTCCCCCGCCGACGGAGGCGCGGGATTTCGGTGGATGGTGGTGAATGTACGCTGGGCCCATGCTCACTTGGCTCCCCAAGGTCCTGGCCCCTGAGGTCCCCTGCAAGGGGGGGTTTGCTGAGATGTAGACTGTGGGAGGGTTCCTTCCCCCACCGTCGTCGCTGGACGCGTTGGCAGAAATATAAAACTTGGGTTGGGAGCGGGAGCCGGCTGAGGCCACGATGGCCTCCTCAGAGGGAGTGGTAGCAGCAGTAGGCGGGCTGGCAGAGATGTAAACAGTGGGTTGGCTGCGACTCAGACCAGGACCTCCGATGGACAGAGGGGTGGTGGGAACAGTAGCCACCCCGGCTGAAGAGGAGGAAGATGAAGGGCAGGAGGAGGAGGTGGAGGACGAACGGTGTCCACCGCTCGCCCGCAGCACTGCCGTCGTGGAATTGCTCCTTTGAGGAGATTCAAGTTTGATCTCTATCTGATTTTTCCGTGGACCAGTGGAGATGTTCTGGATGTTGTACTGGCTGATGGTGGACAGGGAGCCGGGCATGACGGAGGAGGAGGAGGAAGAGGAGGAAGAGCAGGAAGGAGCGCCAGAGGAAGAGGCCTGGCTTCCGCTGGGAAGAATGGACGGCGCCTGGGGATTTGTGGGGGAGCTGATTGGCATGTAGACGTGAGAGGTCTGATGGCCCTGGGTCTGCTGTGAGGTATGTGAGGAGGAGGAGGTGGAGGAGGAAGAGGAGGAGTGCTGCGGGCCGGACCAGGAGCTGGACAAAGAGGAGGGGTGTGAGATCTGGTAGATCTGCTGCTGGGGCTGGGACGTGGGGCTGTACTGAGCCCTCCCTCCCTGCTGCTGGTTTTGCCGGGTCGTACCAGACTGGCTAACGTACGGTCGGATGTAGATGGAGTTACCCTGTGGACTGCTGAGGCCCGACTGCGGCCCGCCGTGTATGTGCAAAGAAGTAGGGGTGTTGCGGCCTGTCTGGATGTGAGGGGCTAACGTCACGGTGATGGGGTTGAAGCGCTGAGTCTGCTGAGCACCCATGGTCGCTCCTTTGACACCTAGAGGGTAGAGTCCGAGGTGCTGCGGCGGCTGCGGCTTTCGTGTGGGTTCCATCACGCCGAACACATTAAGAGTAGAGGGCACCTGTACTGGGGCTGATTGGGGCTCCGGCTGAAAGAAGTCACTGTTGGTGCCTGTCTGGAGGGGCCCGTCACTCAGGCTGTGGGCCAGAGTCCGGCTGCCGTTCATTCTCAGGCCGTCCCGAGCTGGGGGCACATGCACATTCTGAGACTGCAAGCCTAGGTTCAGCTGGGTCATGTGATTGCGCAACCTGTTGAAGCTGGGGTCGTCAGAAAAGCCGAGGTTACCGTCGTCGCTGTACAGGTAGCCCGGACTGACCTGGGACAGGTATTCACAGCAGGCGTCTAAATTGTTGTTATTCTGCAGGAAAGAAAGAAAGAAAGAAAGAAAGAGACGTCACGTTTGAAAATACTTTCCACATCACTGCAAACATTTTCTTTCCTTTACGTTTCTGCGGTGCTGTTCTTTGTCGTACCTGCAGAACACACTGGGAAACAACACCCTCTGGGACTTCAGGGAACTTCTGGCGCAGGTCATGCAAAACCTGAATGTTAATCTGGTGGCTTCCCTGGGCCATTCGTCTGTTGCCAGGTCAGGAGTGCTTGTTCCGTTCAGTGCACTGGGGCGTCAGTTGTGGCAGCAAACCACTTTCATTTTGAACATCTTCTGGATAAGAACAAAGAAAAGAAAACATTAGATGAAAGGCGACGTCCTGAAGGGGATATTCCTCTCCACGTAGCCAGATGAACTTGCTAAGTTCAGTTAAAAAGTAAGACGTCAGTGTGGTCTACTGCAGCGCCGCTCTACAAGACATCCATCAGACATTTGGGGATTTCATTGTGCCAAAAAATTAGAGATGACAATAGAAGGCAATAATTTCAGAAACCTCCCCCCCCCAAGTTCCTTTATAATAATAAAAAAAAGAAAACGCAGCACAAAGTGGAAATCATCTCTGACTAGTGAGGAAAAACAGCTTTTTCAACTGATCTGTATACCAAACATCATTTATTAAAAGGGGAACTATTTTTTTTTTTTTTTTTACAACCTGGACCTTATTTCTGGCGTAAAATATTTGCTACTGCTAGTTTTTTGCAATATGGCTGAATATTTTTTTGAGGTTGTGGACAAAATTACAGGTAAACAAGTCGACAGTTGTGGGTACAGACCCAGGATCATGATAACAGGTAACTCCAGACTCAGCAGGGAATAGAACTAGCGTACGATAAAGAAATATTGGTGAAATTACGAAGTTTTGCGGCAGATAATGTTTTATTTAGAGGCTGTGTTTCAGTGCCCCATTCACTCCCACTATATAGAAATACGCTGATCTAATTATCTCCTGAACAAATACAAATTACATAAAACTTATATGGGTGAGTAAACAATCATATTTTATGCCAGAAATAAGGTCCAGGTTATATAAAAAACAGAAAAACAGTAGTTCCCCTTTAAGGAGAGAAAGTGATGATAACAGCTAACTCCACACACAGCGGGTAAATAGCATTAGCGTACGATAACAAAATATTGGTGAAATTAACGAGTTTCGTGGCAGATAATGTGTTATTTAGAGACTCTGTTTCAGTGCCCAATTCACTCCCACTATATGGACAAACGCTGATCTTAATTATCTTATATGGGTGAGTAAACAATCATATTTTATGCCAGAAACAAGGTCCAGGTTGTAAAAAAAAACAGTAGTTCCCCTTTAAGTAGAGAAAGTGGCTGAACAGTAGCCTGGTCTGGGAGCACATCTCACCACCTACACTCCAAAGTGATTCGGCTCTGCAGTTGATTCAGGAGAATCACTCTGCAGCGTAAAGACAGAGAGCAGGAGGGCTACACAGTGTGTTTGTTATTCACTATATAATTGCGGGGGGGGGACTATTTTTCCTTTTTTGTTGTTGTTGTTGCATAACCCTTAATAAACCGCTGGAAAAACTTTTCCAAATGGCACCAAAGCACGCTTGTGTGCTGGATTTTCTTCTGCGCTCCTCAGTGTCAGCAAAGACGCCGGTGATTTATTTGTTGCCACGAGAGCTTCTGACAGGAAAACCGTTATTGTTATTACAAGAGAATGGCATACTATCGAATTACACAGGAGAAAGATGTTAAAGAAAGGGATATTAAAACTGAGAATTCATACAAACGACTCTCTAACTAGAACTAGAAGAAACAATAAAGACAAGTTTCTTCCTTGAAGCACTCAAAATATTATTTATGCATTTAAATTTTTTTATTTGGTGATCTTTAATTCGTTAATGGTTAATTACATTTAATATGTTTTCTGCCAGCAGGTTATTTTGGTACAGGACTCTGGACCTTAATAGTCTTAGCTGGTGAGGTTTTAACTTGACCATTGTGCAACTTCACAACAGTAGTCGAGACACGCTGCTCTTACATGCCATTCGCTTCATCGATCCACATTCTCCGACCTCTGACCGACAAAACGAAACAAACACAAAACACCGACAAAGCGACACGGAACATGGAACAGAACAGTCATGAGAACTTGAAAGAAGTGCACGACAGCCATGTTTTATTTTTTTTCCTCCCCTGCTGTCCCACATGTTTCTTCTAACCACACTCTTTCGAAATATCTTCCTGTGGGATATTCAAATATGCCAATCAAAACATTGTGACACATTAAGCATTAAGCACAGCCCCCTCTGTGTAGCTCAATCCTGTACGATGCAGAGTGCAAAAAAACGACGAGCGAGATTTCTCTTGCAAGTAAAAGTAGGGTAAGCGACGTGATTCAGAACGAGTGTGGCACTGTGGCTGCCTTATTTAAGAGCATAGGAATAGGTAGGGATGTAACTTAAAGGGGAACTACTGTTTTTTTTTACCACGTGGACCTTGTTTCTAGCATAAAATACGGCTGTTTACTCACCCATATAACTTTTTTGTGTCATCCGTGTTTAATCCATATAGTGGGAGTCAATGGGGCACCGAAATGCAGCCTCTAAATAACAAATTATCTTCCACAAAACTCGCTCATTTCATCAATATTTTTTTTGTACTAGCATAAAATACGGTTGTTTACTCACCCATATAACTTTTGTGTCAACCGTGTATATCCATATAGTGGGAGTCAATGGGGCACCGAAACGCAGCCTCTAAATAACACATTATCTTCCGAGAAACTCGTTCATTTCACCAATATTTTGTTATGATACACTAGTGCTATTCCCCGTTGAGTCCGGAGTTACCTGTTATCATCATCCAGGGTCTGTAGATTGACCTACAGACCCCAGATCCTGCTTCACTTTCAATAACGGCGGCTGAAACTTTTGTAATTGTCACCGAAGACAAATCGTACAAATGTTTGCATCTCCAAACCTCCTCAGGTAACCTTTCCTCGATGTTTTCCATCTTTATGGATCCGAAACAATCAATCAAAAATTGCGTAGATGGAGAAGCAGCCAACTTACCAAGCGGACCAATCACAGCTTTTGTGGTCACATTTTTGGGGACGCAGAAGTCTAAACCAGCTACAAGAAGTGATTTGTAAACAAAATCTCTCGTGAACATGAAGATGGAGCTATTCTTTCCTCGGAGGGATATAGACTTAGAGTTCATTTGGAGTTTGTCAAAACAGAACCCTAAAACACAGCAAGAAGAGAATCTAAATGCAAACCACAGCTCAGATTACATGTTTAAAACAAAGCCTACTCCTCTGCAGTGAAGCAGAAAGTAAATAAAGCCGAAAGAAACCGAGGCCAAACTTCACACTTTTGACATTAACCTGTTTTTTTCACTTATATCTGTCTAAACAGATTACAAACAAACCAAACAGAAGCCGCCCGGGGAGCGCGTGATATCTTTACAGCCATGCAGATTGGTTTATCTATTATCCAGCATCATTTAATCTTTTATTGGGTCAATCTTTTCTCCATTTTCTGTCCCGTTGTGCTTCCTGTAGCCTCGGTATGTGTGTCGAAAAAACAAAAAAAACATTAACCTGTTTGATTCACAGGCCAAGAGGAAACATCAGTGCAGAGTGGAGGGGGGCAAAGGACAACAGTGCACAATTGATGCTGATCAACTCATTGTGGGAAAAGAAAAAAAATCCACTGCTTGGCGGCTGACCCACTTACAGGTCAACAATGCGGTTAGATTGTTTCCTGGCTTGAAAAACAAAAAGATCCACACCTCTTCTCTGTAGGTAATTACAGGGCTGAAGCCAGTCCATGTGTGGGGGAGGTTCTGAAAGGGGCAGATTAGTTGCCTTGCTTTCCTCTCTGGGGCAGTGGGGCCTTAAGCGGCGCTGCACTGCACTGCACTGCCAGCGGAGATAGAGACAAAGCTTCCATTGCTGGAGCCGTTACTCACTTTGCCAAAGCATTGACCCAGAGCCTCACGCTCGTTTCTGGAGGTAGCGGGCCTGCCACGTCCCATCAATGGACTCATTCACTCTTCTAGACTGAATGCACCTAAAAGTGTCCAAATCAATTAAAGCCTACATAAAAAAAAAAATAATAATCAGCAGCAGGAGCCCTTGGCAGAAATTACAACCCAACACCTGACGCTGTAGCTGGTGCAATCTCTGCACAAAGCTAGCTGATGCAAACAAAGAGGCTACACAAACGCCATTAATTTAATTTACTCCCACTGATTTCATTAAACCGTGTCTTCTGTTGGCATTTAATATAAATGCATCAAATAAAAGCAGTAGTGGTCCCGTCTCAGCTCAATCAGAAGCGTCCTCTGCAGCTTTAAGGAGCAGCCCGCAGGATTAGAAGGAATGTCTAACTGCTGCGACTTGGTCCAGCAAAATTTAAACAAATAAAGGGACTCATTGGCAGCGGATGTTGTTGGGGCTGCTGGCCAGTCTTCCACAGAATCAACGGACACGCACGTGTGTGTGTGTCTTAGTCTTAGCACACACACACACAAGCTTAGGCACACATGCACCAATTACAAGAATGCAGCAACCAGTAACTGCTGACTGAACTCAAAGAACCAATACCCATGTCTAGATCATCGTGTTGTTTTCATGACGGAGCACAGAGATATGCGTCGATCGAGGCCTTTTTACTATGACTGGATCAGCCGAGCCTGAACTTTTGGGTTGGTTACAGAGTTTACTGCGTAGGATGGCCAGGTTTTCACCGTCTTAATACACTAGAAGAATACAAGCAAGATTGGACGAATACTTAAAAGATCGGTGCGCTAAGCGACGAATTTGCCAGACAGCTAGAAAGGAGAGTTCACAAAGCTTTTTATAAAGGATTTCTGATGTTCAACAGGTTGATTTTAAAGAGCCATTGACAAATTTATCTTCAACACCAATGAAACAACATGTAGATTTTCCTTTTGAAGCATGAAGCAGCAACCACGCTCATCTAGCCACAGGAACCAGCCTCAACTTTTCTTAGAAGATAAAGATTCATAAACTAAACTCATCTACAAATTTAAACCGTTCTAGACGCGAGACAGAAAAAGCAATATAAGAAATAAGAAGTACATTAATGTGAGAGCTTTGAGGCAAGTACTGAATTAGCATAGGACCGCAGCAGGTTTCAGGGTTCCTCACATAATTTAGGTTACAGTAAAGGTAAAGGGTTATTTGTCACACAACGAAACTGCGTGGTCGGATGGAGGGTTAGTCCTGAGCCTACATGCTAACTCCACCCACACAGAAAGGCCCTGAGAACTGAACCATCTCCGCCCTGGAGATCTGAACCGAGGACCTTAAAGCTGTGAGGCACCAGTGCTGCACACTGGTCCACCGTACCACAGCATTAGCGTTCAGAGAACCTGTAGCCTACAAGAAAGAACCGACCTCCTCCAGACGACATTTTTTTGGTCTGGAGTTGCTCCGTTGCGAACTCACTACTCCCTGCTGGGCCAATCACATTTCTTTAGGTTGCATGCAGACCAGGGGTCACGTTAACCGAATATTTTCCGTCATTGACGTGGTTGACGGAAAAATCTGAAGACCATCCGTAATTTTGACAGATTGCAATTCACACCCTGACCTCTTGGTGGCGAGCGACCTTATTAATTGGCTCTCGTCTCTAAATCGCAGTTTGCGTTCCAAACATCGCGGAACTTTTGTCGGTGCATGATTTCCTGGTACACCGATTATAGTGATGCACACGTCAGAGCTCGGCTAACCATATGTCTACGTCTAGTATATACAGTCAATCGTCTATGTAGCTAACAGCTAACAAAATGGAATTAGCGTACGACCGAAGCACTTCAACACTACGGTACCGACTAAGAACCGTTTACGCTAGCAGTCCTGTTCGGACAAGACGTGTCGGGAGCCGAAATTTCTGTTGTTGTTGTTTTTGTTACCATTTAAAGTCAATACTGTTTTGAAAAAAGTACTTAAAGCTATTGATTAGGTATTTATTATCAATTTAAAAAAAAATTAAAGTGACGGGTAAAAATAGATTATGACGGGATTATTATGACCCTGTCAGTCAAAACGACAGACAACGAAAAAGTGTAGCACAACCTTTGACGCAGATATATATTTATTTCTCAACATTCATGTCAGACTGAAGCATCTCTACATATTGAACTAGACTATCCCTAACCCAATGGATATTTAATCGCATCAAATAAGAAATCAAATTAAACCGGGGCACTGGAATCAGTTTTTTTTTGCAAACGGTGGCCACATCCAGTCTTAGCTGTAAGAGTGATGGTTTAGCTAAGTGGTAACGCTCAGCTGTGGCAGCATAGTTTAGCTCAGATTACATTCCTGATAGAAACAAACGCAACTTTCTCTCATGCCATCCTTCAGTTTTCTGTGAATTACTCACAAACTACTCGTTCTTAAAGTATGCAGCTGGACTCATACTCTCTCTCTCTATTTTTTTCTTTTTGTACATTTAATTCTGATTCAGAGGAACCACAGTCATCACCTTGCCTCCCACGGCGCTTAAGAACACATGGCCGTTTTATAGAGAGGGGGCTAGTCTTAACAAAAGAGCTGCGAGTCATCACAAAAGCTGTTACCCGGGGAATCAAAGTGATTTCCCACCGTATTAATGTCACGAGCCCGAATAAAATAAACGTTTTAAACTCCTAAAAGACTAAAATGAACTTGAATGCGTCGGGCATATTCCACAAGATTATCTTAAAACATCCTTGAATCTTGAATTACCTGTCCAGAAGAAGAGTGCAAATGTTTAATCTTATCGTCGGTTTACAGCTCGGCATGAAAGACTCGGCGCATAAATACAGTTTCAGACAATAATATTTTCCCCCCTCGTTCATTTAAATGATTCCCACTAACGCTATTAGACAACACATGCTAGGGCTTAAACACGAGGTCCCGCGGAGTGTGAGGCAGATCTTTTATTCCAGGCAACGTCTCCAGAACGGACACAAACCACACATTATGTGCAGAACCCGAAACTGCGCTCGACTGTGCCGTGAAGCCTGGGCCTCACTGAGCACAAAGAGACGGGGATCTGGGAGAAGAAGGCCTGCTCGGCTTTTAGTTGCCTGCTTTTGAAAACAGGGTTATGAGAGTGTTTGTGTGCATGTGTGTGTGTGTGTGTGTGTGTGTGTGTGTGGTGGAGGACTGTGTGTGCAGGAAATCAAAAATTCTTCAGCACCACAGCCTGCAGATGGTGGCTGATTGGAAGCAGGCAAGGGCACCAGCTTCCCCAGGTTGACCAACCCCTCCCAAAGCACTGTGGGAAAATGTGAGGTGGGGAAGTTCTGTCCATTGATTGCGCAGAAAAGAGCCTCTCTCTGTGTGTGTGCAATCAATGGACTGTCAGCTTTTTCCAACTTCTCGAAAAGCTGCATGGTTGCATCTCTGCGAGCGGAAGAAAGGAGGAAAGGGAAAGAAGAGGAGGGGCGGGGCGGGAGGGGGTATGTGGAGAAGACAAGAAGAAGCTCCTCTAGCTCTTCTTTCGCTCGGCTCAACTCGACTGAACGCAGAGTTCGTTGATCTGTTTTGTAAAAGCACAAAAGACGCTCCGGTGGACGGCCTTGTGTTTAAACGGCGCGTTTCTACCTATTGCTGCTCAAAGGCGCTTCACACTCCACAACGATGCGTGCGCCCACTCGTTAACACAAGTGCAGACACATTCGCACGCCAAAGCGAAGCACCGGGAGCAGCCCTGCGTGTGCTCCGTGTCTTGCTCAAGGACACTCTGGCATGTGATCCGTGCACGTGCCTGAAGCACTAAAGCTCAAACTGCTGAATCCTCTGGTTCACGGACAACCTGCTAGCTAGCTAGCTAGCCATTATGCAATCTGACAGCTGTTCTCACCTGCAGCCACCTCAACCCTGAGCAGAACGGGCCTATAATCAAAGTGATGCGTATTGAGTTACACTGTATTAGTGCAGCTGGATTAGCACCATAGATTTATGGATTTGGACTAAGTTTAGCAGATTTGGCACATCTGCTTTCCTCTCGGTTTTCCACGCTTTTGATGTTCTGTGCAACCGAGATGGTTTGTTAATTAAGGTTATTCATTTTGCACCTATTCTTATGTTCGAATGTTTGATATTAGTGCTTCAAGTGCAATTAATACAGTGTATTTCCTAAATCCTGTGCATATCGGAGGAGAGTTGCTGCCGCCGCTGGTGTTCTTACCAGGTCTAGCTTATTTGCCTTCAGCTGCAGAGCTAGCATTAAATAGCATTTGTGTCAGTGCAAACAAACAATGAGAGCGAATCAAACTCTCTGCAGAAAATGAGTAATCTCATAAGTAAAACCTATAAAACGAACGTAATGCAATCGTGCAGCAACAAATGTTCGGTTTAGTGATTGTTGCCAAGCTAGCAACTTGTTCTTGTTCAACAGCTTTCTAGATTTTTTGCAATTAATTTGTTCTATATACAGCTAAAGTCAACCACAGAGACTTAGGCCCCGTCCACACGGAGACGCTTTTTGGTTTAAACGCAGATGTTTTGTCCGATCGTCCACACGACAACACATTGCCCTAAAACGCACTTTTTTGAAACCTGGTCCCAGGGTGAAAAACGTAGCTCTTGAGTTTTCGTTTGGATGAGGAAAATGTGGACGCAGATATTCTTGAAATGATGGCAGGGAAAACGGAGGAGGAAAAGATCATGTTGGTACGTGTGGACGAGGCCTTAGACACCGACACTATTATCTGGTTAGCGTTCTACTTTCCTTTAAGACCGGAACGGTGAGGGCTTATCTTATCTTATCAGGTTCCTCATCAAAGACAGAAGGTGGGGTGACAATGCAGCTACAAAACTGAATCAACTTTTTGAATTTCTTTCTGGAAAACAGGATTGTGAAATAGGAACATCTGTTTTTCTATCTATAGCTTTTGGGTTAGGGTTTCTGAACTCTGCAATAGAGTGTCCTCAGAGGACATACATTCTCTGCAAACCTATTTTTTTGGAAATACCCACTGTCCTGGTTTGACACCGGTCACACGGGGGGAAAAAAACAAATTCGGGTCAAACGAAACCATCCTGTAAGGCCAACTACTCCAAACACGCCCAGAGCACTTTAATCAAAATAAATGCACATTTACATGCCACGCTGGGTTTGTATACTGCGCGCCGGTGGTCGTTTTTTCCAATACACTCAAAAAAACAGTCAATTTATATTCTTGCTCACAATATTTTGACGTGTATGAATTTTTCCAAATGCCCATTTGTTTCTTGAGGCTGCGCAACGAATCCTCCAGCTCTGAACAGTCGCTTCTGAGGAGCCTCCTTTTCCTTACAGGGCTATACAGTGCATCGGGACCACAGCGAAAGCTTGAAACAGCGACCTCAAAAACATGAAAAGCCTCATCCTAAACCACTAATGTCGCTGTTTGGCTTCCTTTAAGAAAATCGGAATTAAAAAGAGGGTGTGGAACAATCTACAAAGCAAAAAAATTAATAAGCGAGAAGAAGAAGAAGAAGAAGAAGTGTAGCAATGACAGTCTCGGGGCTGTTCGCCGTCTTTCCTTACATTCTGGAAACATTAACCACCAGCTGACAAGCCCCAACAGAGACGCTCCTTGAGCAGGTATGGTCGGACCTATAAGCTAAACTTTCCAATCCCATTCTCAGGAATGACAGGTTACATGGAAGCGGCAGTTTTTTCCAGCCATAAACCAGTCAACCAACAATGTTACTTTCACACTTTATTGGACGAAAGCCTTTACAAACTGTTGGTACTCATTGCAAGTAGTAGAGTTTTCGAGTGTTACACAACTTTTTGAGACAATAGGAGGAGATAAAACAGCTAGTGAAAAATGGGTGTTAAAAGCAGCGAGATGAATTCTGAATGCTACACCGCTGAAGACGATTAAGTAAGAATAAAACGGGGACGGGGATCTGGACAAATACTGAATGGCTCTTGTATAGGGAAGCACCAAAAATTTTTGTACAAAAACCCGAAAACGCACTTTCGGGCCATTTTTGGCCGCAAATTGCTGAGGTTGTTGCTTGTATCATGACAACATCTTGTTTTGGCGATAAATTTTCAGCCGAAAATGCACTTTCGGGCCATTTTTAGCCGAAAAATTTTGTCACATAAAATTTTCATGTAAATTGTATAAATAAATGGTCTTGCACTTTTACAGAACTTTTGTACGTACTAATGCTCAGTCATAGTCACATCTACTGATTCGTTCACACATGTGCAAAAACAGCACCATGCCTTAGATCCAATAGTAGCTCCTGGCTAGGTGATGCTAGCAGCAACCTATAGCTCACCCTATACAACAAGACCGGGCACCAATGAACAGAATTTACATGAGCCTACAGCAACAGTTCAATGGGACAACAGAACCATTCAGCCTTGATATTAAAATATTTTTATATAAAAATAGATATAAATTTTTTTACAATGTACAAGTGTGGACGCAGCTTTAGTTCCTGGTTTACAGGAAAACCAGCAGACAAGTAAAAACAATTCACTGTGCTAAGTGACTGCACAAAGGAAATGTGTGTATAACCACAACAACAAGTCAAATTGATATTTAATATTATTAATATATTAATATTAGCCGAACTGATGAAGTTGGCAAATTTTTGTCTCATCATACACACACAGCAAAAAAAAAAACTAAAGGAAAGTCAAGTTGTGAAAGCTGAACTGATACCAGCGATGATTTGGAGTACATGGACTGGGGCGTGGTGTGGGTTTAGAGCTAAATAAAGAAGGTTCAGAAACAGTTAGCTCGAAAACAAACATGTGGCGTTAGTAGCCAGCTGCGTGGCCGATTCCTCCGCCACATTATGAACAGATTATTTGTCAGTTTAAGAGCCACCGTCATTCTTTTCATCTCATTCTCAATATACTGTACATGTCAACGACTGAACACAAATAAAATGTGTAAAGTGTGTTTTCGAGCTAACTGTTTCAAATAAATTCTTAAGTCAATTAATCAGATGTTACATTACGCACGTTGTCCGACAGATTCACAGGGAAAGGTGTTGCGTACTGACAGCCAAGACAGTTCTGAAAGACTTACGGGAACAAAATCACGATTAACATCTTCAATAGTCCTGACATCGCTGACTAATAGTCGGTTTGTAGTCTGGTGCCTTAAATATGCCCCGTCTTTGAGATAGCAAAGCCGCGTACAAAAAGCCGTAAATACCAGACATAACTTCCATGCCAATCCCATTCCACAGCCACACCTTCAAGAGGAAGTCTTACACATACACAGGTTTTTTTTGTGTGTGTGTGTGGCGCAACAATGAAGACGTGAAAACACAGCCTGCACTACTAAAATCACACTCATTTCCTTACACTTTCCTGCAAAATATATCTGTACTCATCTGCAAAATACAGACTAATTTTATTTCTCTTTCTGAGCAATGTCCTCCACAAAACTCATTTAAACCCGAGTCCTGCTGAGTAACAGTCTTGAATCCTCGTAATAATAAAGATGCAAATGTGATTTTAAAATGTGAAAGCTGCTACTTGTTAAAACTTGATTTGTGGTGCAAATTGTATTTAAAGATTAAAGGGGACTACAGATTCTAACAACCTGGACCTTATTTCTGGCATAAAATATGACCGTATACTCACCCATATAACTTTTGCATCATTCGGACTATATTTATACCCACATATATACATATAATGGAAGTGAATGGGGCACCGAAACGCACCAAAATAATGACTTATCTGCCATGAAACTCGTTAATTTCACCAATATTTTGTTATGATATGCTAGTGCTATTCCCCGTTGAGTCCAGAGTTACCTGTTATCATCATCCAGGGTCTGTAGATTAACCTACTAACCTCTGACCTGGATGATGTCATCTCTGGGCGCCGTATGGGTGAGTAAACGACCATATTTTATGCCAGAAATGAGGTCCAGGTTGTAAAAAACAGTAGTTCCCCTTTAATGTGTCAAATGTGATGACTTATGTCTACCTATAATGATATTCATATTTCATAAATCTGTTTATTTAATCATGATTCTTCTTTTATACCCGGCTAAGTGGAAAGCATATCCGATCCGCATCCTTCCACCAAAGGGCCTGGGATTCAGGCAAGTGACCCCCCAGCGCACACCGCGGCTAGAGCTAGAGGCAGCGCTCTCTCAACACTCGCTGTGAGGCAATTGGACACAATGAAACTGCTTGCACTCAGGCGCTTAGCGATGACATGCCAAGTATGCACCAGCCAAATCTTCACCCTTTATTACTTACGAAACGCACTTACTGCATGTCATCGTGCTCTTTGAAGCACACAGACGGCAGGACATTAGCAGCGCTTCTGTCTTAGGTCAGCTCATTCAAGCATTTCACTTCCCCACCGGTGGCGTTATCTGCGCCACGCACGCAGGAAAAAAACGTTCCCTTAAACGGGTTCCTGTTGTGGATGCTGTATCATCAGAACGATGATTAATATAAACGGGGGCAATAGACTTTAGTCTGATGAAGCAAGAGCTATAGCGCAGCTTTTTTTTTGATTTCAGATTTAGCCTACAATATTTAACTGTTATTGGAGCGCCACCAATAATCAACGCTTACTGGGATCAGCACAGTTCCTCAGTGGATGGAGACGTCTGTGGTGGAAATAGTTATTGATGCCTCCCTGCCTCAGTGTACTGTAGGACCTCCGTCTGCTTGGCCGAGGAGAGAACCCTCCACCGGAAATGCTTCCCGCAGCTGTTAGGAGTATCAGTCCCCACCTTGAGGCCAACCAAAAGACAAATAGCAGCCAAGTCACGTGACTCCTCTGCTGCTGAGATGCCATTCCGTCTTAATCCAGCACTCTTAAAACATTCAAGTCATACTTGTCTTCCTCGGCGAGAGGGCCATCATCATAACTATCACCAATTAAATAAGAGACTTCTGCTGCTGAGGGGCAGTTTACATTGCATTACTAGGTTTAATGAGTGGACATAAAAATAATACTTCAGATTTAGAAAGCAGTTAGAAGCAACAATAGACGAGCAGTGTCTTATGCTAAAGCACTGAAAAAGTGCTGACATTAAAGGTGAAAAAGACCTACTGGTTTTTTTAACAACCTGGACCTTATTTCTAGCAAAATACGGTTGTTTACTCACCCATATAACTTTGGTGTCATTTGGACGATATTTAAATCTACGTATATCTATATAGTGGGAGTGAATGGGTCACCGAAACACAGCCTCTAAATAACACATTATCTGCCGCAAAACATTAAATTCACCAATATTTTGTTATCATATGCTAATGCTATTCCCCGTTGAGCATTATCTATTAGCGGACGTGCAGCTCAGAGACGACAGCATTCAGGTCAGAGGTTAGTAGGTCAATCTACAGTTCCCAGATGTTGATAACGTGTAACTCCGGACTCAATGGGGAATAGCATTAGAGTATTATAACAAAATATTGGTGAAATGAACAAGTTTCGTGGCAGATAATGTGTTATTTAGAGGCTGCGTTTCGGTGCCCCATTCACTCCCATTATATTTATATAAACGGATCTAAATTACTGGCAAACGACCAAAATTTTATGGGTGAGTAAACGACCGTATTTTATGCCAGGAATAAGGTCCAGGTTGTAAAAAAAAAATCCCATTTAAGTGACATGTAACAATACTAACTAGTAAAACTCAGACAGGTGACTTGTTGATGAATCAGCAAAGTCACACCGCCGTTCAATCGTGTCCCATAAAAAGGTTTTTATAGTAGAACCGAGGCTCTCAAACTAGAACGCAGTTTTAAAAGGGAGCTAAGGGCAATCCAGGATCTCTGTCTCCCTTTTTTCAATAAGGTTCTGAAGTCACATGTCGCGGACTCTGATATACTGACTAGAGTTGGTTAGCCGGATACGGCATAATTATGGGTACCAGGAAAACGTGCACCGACAAAAGTTCCGCGATGTTTGGAACGCAAACTGCGATTTAGAGACAAGAGCCACTTGCTCTCTAAGGTCACTCGCCACCAAGTGGTCAGGATGTGAATTGCAATCTGTCAAAACGTCACATTTGGAGAAAAAACAAAAAACAAACAAACAAAAAAAATATTCGGTTAACGCGACCCTGACTACTATAAAGACTTTGCTCAAACCGCCCAACGCTAGCGTCACAATGAGCAGGTTTACGTACGCACGGCGCACAGTTTGGCTGCGCTACCGTCTACAGAGAATGGGAGTTAACGCCACAGCGCTGGTTCTTACTAGACTGGCACCAACAGGTGTGCCTAGGAGGGTGCCAGCGCCGGCCTGGTCTGATGTGCTGCACAGACCGCAGCCAAACCACACACACACACACACACACACACACACAGAGAGAGAGAAACACACACCAGAACCCAAAGGAGCGCATTCCACGAAGGAATACCACGGCACAGCGGCTCTGTTATGACATCTCTAACCAGGAGCAGAAGCAGGCCAGTAGGTTTGCGGGGCGAAAGGGCACCATGGAGGAGAGGGTGGACTTAGCTAACCCGGGGCTATCCCTGGACTAAACACTGAAGAGTAATTATCAGAAAGATCGTAAACAAAGGGGAGAACATTTAATGCCTATCACGTTTACATGCAACAACGACTAAAGCAATGCAGGGCATCCCAGTAGCTGACCTCATTTAGCAGGTGCACCATAAATTAAGGCTACAGTCCTGACTGCAAAGGTGCAGGAAGGATCCCAGCCTATATACCTGCTCCTATCTTCCCGGTGATTTCCTCTTTTCACTGCCCCTATCAAACCACGGCCATAAAATAACCAGCAGACTGACAGGCTTTACTAGTGTGCACTGTGTGTTTGCAGCTCAGGTGATTTGTACGAGGCTGCAAAACGTCGGCAAATGCAGGGTCTCATCTAGCAAGACTACAAAACTACTCAGAGAATTTCATAGGAGACCCACGGAGACAGTCGCCCTTGGAAAACTACGCCAAACCACAACAAAGAAAGGCTTTTCGGCTGGGTGGGTTGTCCACCACGCCCTGACAATTTGTGTTCAGGGTAGAGTGAGACAGCAAGGGAGTACAGGAGGCCGAGGCCCACGCTATTACTGATAGCACCAGATCAAAGCCCTTTCCTGAAGCTGGTCAGCACGAAAAAACCTGAGGGAGATGAAAGAGCATCAGCAGAGCAGGAACAATGACGAAGGACAGAGCGGCCCCCGCGTGGCGTTCACAAACAGCCGCAGAAAAAAAAAAAAAAAGGTTTCTGCGCCGCATCCGAGAGTAAAGGTTGGAGGAAGTCGGAGGGGACGGGGGCCAGAAGCTGCCCAAATGATAAGCACGGGAGCGATAAGACGTCCAACAGAAAACAAACAGCTGAGACGCAACGTGCTCGCTCCTAATGCACAAATAATGGATGTAGTAAAAACATTACTCTTGGAAATTGATGCAAATTCACTTGAAGCTATAATCTGGTGCAGAGCTTGAAGCTGCAGCGTTGATATTTGTGGTGTGCGCAGTCCATTTTTGAATAAATAAAGCTAATTCAATTTGCTAAATTGTCGTTTCTGCAGCCACAGTTTAGAAAAGCCGGTTTGAAATCTACTGCTGCGCATACGTCCGCGTACGTACCTCTGTATCTCGTTAGATCAGCGTGTCTGCTGCCTTTTGTTCCACGGGGTTATGTAAACCTATTTTTACACGCTCGCTAATGTTGACTGAGCCTGCCAAAAGCTGTTCATTTGTGGAAAATGTGAAGAAAACTTGGGAAGTGTCACGTTTAATTCAGCTGCGCTTGTGTTCGTGGAGTAAAAAAAGTGAAATTATGGGGAGTCTGCTACCTGAAATGTTGCTTGACGGTTGAACAACGCTGCAGGGAACGGTGAAAAACTTTTACGTCACTGCTTCATTCAAGTGGACGCAACGAGAGATCGCTCCATCGGTCGGTTGCTACACCATCACCCAAGCAAATACTACTTTCATAAGCACGCAGAAGTGAAACTTTAAGATTTTTACCTCGATTTGCATTTATTCCAGTGCCTGATAACTACTTTAAAGTCGAATTTTTGTGCTGCGTCATCAAACGGTGCAAAACACGGCGCACTAACTTCCCTCAAACCCTCTCCCCGCCTGAGTGATGTCAGGTAAGGTCTGCAAACGCTCCGGTGGAGATCACTGCGGCGTCGAGCCGTTTATTTGTCTTTACCAAACCAACAGTAGTCGCAATGACAGCTTCAGTCTTTAAACGCATCACGGCAAGCCTCGAGAAGATTATTTGCTCGTGTATCATGAGATAATCCTTTAATTTAAAGGATGTTAAACTAAATCTGGGCAGACGCTACTGGAGTTCAGAGCTGGTGCATCCCTCCCTGACGATCGGGAGGAGAGCGCCGGTCTTTCGGTGCGAATAACGTAATGTGCGGGGTTTACAAACACAGATTTAAACGCTCCAAACTGTTCACAGACTCTTCATGACAGTAGAGAATAACATCACAACATGTCAGACAACGTGAGGGACAAATCTACAAGGAGATTTACAAGCTAGAATAGTATTGTTGACAGATCTGGCAATTAGAATAGACGCTCTAAGTCTTCTCAACTATTTTCTCATCCACGCTCGTTCAGCCTTTTGGTTTTTTGCCCCCCCCCCTCCCTCCACGAGCGCTACAGCACATTGCTGCACCCCTGCACTGTTTTGTTTACATCTGCTTCCCCCTGTGAGATCACAAGCTGGTGCATTGCTCCCTCTGGCACAACAATCTAAATAATGCAAGTGTGTGTGTTGCACAGATTTCCAAACCTTTCAGATTGGGGGAAAAAAAAACAACAGATTATCTCCTCAAAGTGCGCGATGCAAACCGATTTCTAAATGCCTCCCACGCCGGGGTCTGGGTTCTGATGCAGGCAGACGCGGCCGAACGCGTAAATGCAAACCGAGGTGCCTGTCGAAGCGAACGTACACCGAGAGGAAGTGTTTGTGTCGAACGCACATCCTGCTGCAGAGACACTGGTCTGCGCGATTCTGAGGAGCACGGAGGCCAAAGATAACCACTGAACCCATCTTCCTGTGCGCTTTCGCACCGAGGTTACTTTCAAAATAAGCGGCGTGTAGTAAGAGTAGTAACACACAAGAGCAGAGACGCAGCTGAATGGGACATTTGTTGTTATCCTTAATATTTGCTTTATATTTGTTCTGACATTTTGCACGAGGATTTACCACGAAAAGACGCAAACATATTGACTTAAAGATGAAAAATCACACCAAGTACAACCTGTTAGTTCCTGCACTTTGTTGTGCATCAAAGCAAATCACACCAGGAACTCCCAACAACAGGAAGTAAACAGGTTTTTTTGCAGCCTCGACAAACTGCACGCCTCAGTCCTCTTAGTCTGCTGCTTCTATTGAGCATAAAATCATACAACATAAAAAAAAAAGAGAGAAGCAGGGGTGGAAATGAATCTTTCAAGCACCACACTGATCCCACTAACAATGCCAAAGCGTCTCGAGAGCTCCGCCGCTGCCGTCTTTTCCAAACATGCCTGTTTAACACGCCCACTCTGGTTCCAATTAGCTCCGAGACGACGCTGCGTCCAGAGGGAGCCGGCGGAGGAGCTCCGCTGTGTTCCTTTAATTGACGGTTGCGCTACTATCCAATTTCATAGCGGAGTTTTCGGCAAAGGAAAGCTTGAAAAACACTTCATTAGCAGGAAAAGCTGCTCTTTAATTATTCCACCGCGCTCAAAGTCTTGATTTACAATCACGCCCGTTACCGGGGGACGTCTATTTTGGGTTAATTTATTTGAGCTGAACAATCCATCGGTCTGTAAACTTTTGTAATGCTTGAGTTCATTTCCTTTTGTCTGCAAAAAAACTAATAAATAACGGCGTTTTTTAGTCGATAATTCCTCATTTCTACAAGTTTCTGCATTTGTTGTTATTGTTTTTATTGCAGTGATCACTTCAGACTATTGCTAACAGCTTTCCATCGGTATTCACTAAACAACGCCTTCACAAAACTCTAAATATAATGAACAAACACAAAGAAAAGTAGTTTAATGGTGCAAAATCCATCCCTCTGCACGCTTCTCCTGCAAAAAAACTTAAATGGACTTACATCTACCTGAGGATAATGTATTTATATACGGTTTAGGTGAGAGATGCACAGATAACTGGAAGCAGCTACCCAGCGCTAAGCATCCCAGCGTTTACGGCGAATGCCAATTTGCGACACCCATTTGCTTTTTTTTTTTTTTTTTTACGAGACTGTGAGGATAAAACAAACACCCCGAGTACAGCGCGATACTATAAAACTACATAAAACAGAACACGCACTTAAAAACAAATCTGGTTATTAAACGCAATGTGTTCATCGGCTGGGATCTGAGAGCTTGTTAAGATCCGGATGAGCCGGTGCGCGTCAATAATAACATAATTGAACAAATTTCTTTTCTTTAAACGGAGTGTAAAACAATCAGCGCTTCTGATGCAAGCTGCGTCTTGTGTTGCAAAACTCTGCGGCCGTGCAACTCCTGCACTTGCATCGCTAACTGGATATGAAGCGCACCTTTTTTTTTTTAAAGATAAATAACCGAGAGCGGAGCGAGATAACGGTGGTAACTTGGTCCGTTTTTGTTTTGGGGGCTAAAATAAAAGACGGTTTTGAGGAATTAGGCCACCTGTCAGGCTTGTGACAGAGGGTGAGTCAGTTTAGGGAAGTTGAGATGGTGATTGTAGAGTAACAGAGAGGTGTTAGAGATTTAACCCAGATCGAAGAAGACCGGAGAAGGACAGCGGATTCAGTGAATCACGCTGCGTCCACACTAATAAGAACTCATTTTAAAACACATTAAAGACGTGTTAATGTGCCTGAGTCTACTGTTCACTGCTCTGACAAGTGCTCTTCCCTGAATCATCACTCCTCTATTCCAAGAAGCCTTTCCTGGAGACAACAAAGACATCACCCTCGACTACCAGTGGTTCATTTAGCTCAAATAGTAAATTCAAGGAATTTTAATCAAGTGACTAGTGCAAACATGTGCCAGAGGCGAGCTATTATTTTAACAACACAGAGCAAGTTTCACAAGTTTTTTTTTTTTTTCCTTGGGTTGAAATTATTTCTTGACGCAGATGATTATCGTTTTAAAACAAAAGACTGCGGACGTCTCGATTCTTCTCTTCCCTGATGCACAGAACAAGAGAGAGAGGCCGCAGCGACACCTTCGCCGGCAAAGCGTGCGTCCGTCAGACGCAGCAAAGTGGAACTGAATCTCGCTGTATCCGTGTTTCCTTATCTGAACGAGGGTTGCAACATCTTACGCAGTCGGTCGCTTTGACATCCCGTCTGCTAAACAAATGTCTGACGCAGACTGGTGCGCGGCCTCCGCAACTCTGAACTGAAACCGTGGCGGGTTGCAGACTGTCTGACAAAACAATAAATAGCCGGTGAATCCTCGCTCGAGCTAGAAGCTTCTCGCCGTTTATTCACCGATAAACGTTTGTGCATCAGCAAACGCAGGTGACCTTAAGGCTCTGTAGGTATATGGAGCATTTAAAACTCATTTAGTAAAAATATTTCAATTTCAAAAACCACATATCGTCTAAAAAGCTGCAGCACTTTTCTCTCGACAGTCACACTGACCCATATACTTATTCCCTTACACATGCACATTCACCCAGCACTGACAGCGTCTTGCTCAAAGACACTTCGGCGCGTTGCATGCTCCCACGATCGAATGTCTGCACCGATTCTCTCCGGCACTGCTGCAGAGGAGAGGCGGGTGGAAGTTAAAATAACTGGAGCCGATTACAACTTGTCACGTTAAAAGCTTCCCAACCAAACGCCCCGACGTTCTGACCCGTGTAAAAACCGAAGATAAAGAACAGATTGACCCCCCCCTCTCCCAACTAATGTCTGTAAGCCAGGCCAACATATCAATTTAATCTGGTGGGGAAAGAAAAGAAGAAGTGTTGAGTACGCTTGGAGCTCTGCTGCTGCAGATGGCAGGGAAGATAGTCCTGACCAGAGCACGAGCAGGTCTCCAGATCGAGTTACAGCTGGACCCCCGACGAGCACCAAGGATTAGGCAAAAAAATGAAGACGGCTGCCTAAAAATGTTTTGTTAATTTATACTAAAAGATGTGTTTTCCCAATATGATAAGCATACTTAGCATTGGGGTTGGGCAATCTTCTAAAAAGTCAAGTTGCCCTGTCATCCTACGTCAGATTGCCGCTACCCAACGTCAGCCTATGTTGTTGTTGTTGTTGTATCAGTGCAACCGACTCATTTAATTGGTTGCGGTGGCATCAAAAACCGTAGTCTCTATTCACAGCTCAACACTGCTTCTTGCTAACACCAACTCAGAGAAGCTAACCAACGTTTGGTGACCAGCTGCTCCAGAAAGCAGCAACTAAACGGCCTTGACGTTCAACTTGCACGTATCTGGCGACCGGCAACGCAAAGCTTTGTGCGCCGGATGTGGAAAGAACCAAATAAAACCTGTAGATTTATCGAGCCCCCGCGCACACAAACCTGAAATCAACTGGATTTCTAAGCCGCTAGCAGCATTCAAGGTAAACAAGCGGCGAGCAGTCGACAGTAAGAGGTATAGCTGACTGTGCAGCGTCGGCCTGAATGCGTGCAATTTAACCCTTGAACTGGAGAGGACCGGGAACAGCCTGCGTAATGGAGGCCTCCATTTAAAGCGGAGAAGTCGGGAGAACTAAACAGGGGGAGGGGGCTTCAGTAAAAGCCTCTCTTCCTGACAGCCACACACAGGAGAAGAGGGGGGGAGGGTTACAAGCACCGAGCCCTCTTCCTGACTTGCAGCAATGGATCCTTCCCATCCACCTACTTGATTCCCGTTTGGCGTAGCAGGTCCTCGCCGTGACACTATCCTAACTATGAGGTTTGTAAGCAGTTGTAGCTGCAAAGTAGTTCAGAGTTTGCAGCCTCTTGAAGACAATCTTCTTTCAGAAAAACAGAAAGGTAAGCAAAAAAAAAAAAAAGACGTCGATCCAAACAACAATCATTTGTTCTCTATCCAAGCTCTCTAATGTGCAGTAATTATCTTTTTCCTTGTGAAAATAAAAATAAAACACACCCCCACCCTTTGGTCTGTGGTGATAACTTGTTGTGCAAACTGCAAATGATAAATCAGGAAACAGGTTTTTCAGGAAAGAAGATTTAAGCACCGGCACAGACTTCACGACAACGTGCCGCAAACTCGGCTTGTTGTAAAAGTCCTCCGACACAAGTGTTACTTCTGCTTGTGTGTCGCACACAAAAAAAAAACAAAGCGTCAGGTAGCGTCAGGGGGGAAAACATCGGCAACACGCTTGGAAGTTCACACCTCAATCTGTGCGTTCCTTTAGGATTCCTTCACTTATCCGGATTAAGCAATTAGCGGCCGATCCGAAATCCCGATTTATCACCAGCTCCGAGTGAGCACTCATTGCCGAGCCTCCGAAGAGTGGCAAATCAGCGAGGTTTCCTAGCAACATATTTGCCCAGCTACAGGCACACATGGTTTCAGTTAGGGGTCTGCACCTATAAACAGTCGGCCATGGCAGCTTGTTGGTCAGGAAGTGCAATGTTGACTGCAAGTCAAGACAGGCAAGCTGCTAATGAATGATATACACACTCTCGCCAGTCTAGCTGCGACTGCAGTTTGGAGGCCGACGCAGTAGTGAAACCGAGTTATTAAGGAGTCGTGAACAAACTCAGCCTCGAGCCAGTCGACGTCTTCACAGGAGAAAGACTGGAAAAACTACAGGCAGGTAGGCAGGCAGGCAGGCAGGCGGTGCTTTCTCTGCGCAATTTATAACAAGCAGCAGCCTGATAAATCAAACCGTAACATCATAAAGCCAATTTACGTTTTTGTTTTCAAAAGTCCTTTTCCTTTTCGAGTAAAAACACTAATTGGACACAGACTGATTACCTTCCAAACCGGCCGACAGAGACTTTTTCCATCCACAACCAACCAACCAACCAACCTAACGTTTTGCATCGTTTTGACTGGCGGCTCGTGTTAATATGAAGACCAGCCTGAGTAACACAACATGGAGAAACGCAGTCAGTCTGAACACACCCAGAGGGGGATGCACGGTGCCAAGCAGACCACCAAAAATGTCTGAACGCTACCATGCATCGAAGGAAGGAGGAAACGGTGAAGCGGCGACGACCCAAATAGCGGCGTTTTTTTTTTTTTTTGTTTATTTGGGATGCAACTGCGATTAAAAAGCGCCGAAAACCTTTTAAAACACACGCGCGGCGATCAGACATAACATTATGACCACCGTCCTGATATTGTGTAGGCCTCCAAAACAGTTGTGACTCATCAGAGAATGGACATGGGTCTTCTGAGGGTGTCCTGTGGTGTCTGGCAACAGGATGTTGTTAGTGGCGGGCCCTTTGGGACCCACGGGTTGAGGGGAGGGGCCTTTGTGGATCAGTTTGGGATCTAGTGAAATTGGAGGCAAAGTCAACACCTTGAGCCATTTTTTATGGTTTTTGTTTGTTCCTAAACCGTTTCTGTGTGTGCATCCTGCTGGGGATGGCAGGTGGAGGTGCCTTCTGGTCTAGATGGGTGTGTGTGCATGTCTAAGTAACATCCACATGAATAAACGCCAGGTCCAAACGTTTCCCGGCAGAACGTTGTTTTCTCAGAAGATTCCTATTCACGTCATCTAATCAGGGGTCATAATGTTATGCCTGATCAGTGTATATATATTAATGAAAACACTATAAATCGTTCGCTTGCCAGAAAACAGAAAGCTAAGAAACCATCTCAAAACAACAACCGCTGTGAAAACACAGATTTTCACTCTCGGCTCGGTCACAACCGGACCCGTCAGAAACTTTCAAACACCTTAAAACCAAACCACTTTTTCATCCGTCCCCGCCGCCTTTTAGTGGCGGCAGAAAATCCTCACGGGTTAAGTTATCTCAGGATAAACAAACCTCATCTTTTTTGCTTCTTAACTGTACCAGGAACAAGAGGACGGGGAGGGGGGAGGCAGTCGCTTTGCAGGGAGAAGTGGATGATTGACCTATATATCGGTTTCAGTCACAACTGACACAAATGAGTGATATCTGACCGATTGAGGAGGGTGGAAAAAATTCAAGAAAATTCAAAAAAAATTGTAGGTATCAGCTTCTAATGGGCTCAGGTTTTAAAAAAAGCCAAAAAGAGAGTTGTGCAACACTAAAACCAGTCAATGTTTAGACATTAGAACCAATGTTTTTGCATTTCTTATATATATTAATATACATTTTTTTTTTACACAGTGCTAAACTGGTGCAGACACTCAACTAAATATATAAAAAAATACATATAAAACAACAAATTTTCCATTTTTATACAAAAACTAGCTTCGCTGTCGTATCTTACAGATCAACTATTAATCGTTTTGAGATAAAACTCTCCGGGTTAAGTCGAGCTTCGTTTTTCTTTTTTCTTTTTTTTTTTATGATTTAACGTTTCCATCCACGACTAATCTTGCGACGGAGAGCTGCTCAATGGAAAAAGTAGCATGGGCTAACACTGGCTACAAAACATGTAGCGGCCAGTCTGCGTGAAGCTTAAAACACACACACACAAAAAAAATGAGATGTAATAATCACCTAGAAGAGGTTAATATTTTTAAAAAAAGAAGCCGTAGAGGAGAAGTTAAAGGGAAATGAGCGTTTTCAGACAATAGGTGATGATTTGCTAACTCGGCCAAGACACGGGAGCAGCCTCCAAACACTTAGCTAACTTAGCTAGCTTCTTGCTGTGGACAAAAAAAAAAAAAAAAAAAAAACTTTTTCCACATCTGAAAAGTTTTTCTCTCCATTTTCTTTCAAAGGGAAGGGGACCGTATGTAGAAGGACTTGCCACACGAGACCGCCCGAAAGCTGCTCGTTAATTTCACAGCAAAGCCGTTAAAACCGTTTTCTTCCGGCTGTTGGTAAACTGACAAAAACCTAACGTTGGTTTAAAGTAACTCACGTTAGGGTCTCCAACGCTGCTGCCGCCGCCGCTCCCCGGGCCGCCTTGAACACCCGAGACCGCCACCGGACCTCCGGAGGGCCGCGGTGCTTGGGAGATGAGAAGCCGAGAAGGGGTCCAGTTACTGCCAGGGAAACGGAGAGCCAACTGCAACCGAGGCCCCGGGCCTTCTGTGTCCTCGAAATAGCGTTAGGGGAGGGATACCGAGCCTCAGCCCTCCGCCGTTTGACAGAGACTCGGGAATACCTTTTTGACAGCTCCTCTTCTTCGGCCCCCCCTCCCCTCGACAGCCCTTCACTTTTCTCTTTTTCCTCACTTCCAGCAGATACGAATCAAAATACTGTCACAGAATATGGCGGCTGCTTCAGCCAGTTACTATCGCGAGAAGAAGAGTTGTTTTCTTTTTTCTTTTTTTTTTCTTTCTCAGTTTCCCAAAGTTGTGTGGCGACTGCAAAGGGGAGGAAGGGGAAAAAAAAAAGTTGTGATTGCAAAATAGGCTGAGATGCGAGGAAAAGATGCAAGCGAAGGAAAACAAATTCATTCTTAATACGTGCACAGAAGTGGAAGTAAAATGAAATGCGACGGCGCTGCTCGTATCTTACCTGAAGCTGGTTGGTGTTGCACAATGGCTGGTAACGACTGAAATATGCACGACGGAGGTTTTCATAGCAGTTGCGTTAACAGCACCATGGATACGCACAATATTTTACTGCTACTGAGTCGGGGAAGCAATCGGGGAGTACAGGGAGGTCATCTACAGATTTGTAGGCTGGTGCGATCCACCTGCACATCAGTGCCAGCAGGACGAAGGAGGTGCTGGATATTTCTGACATAAAATACGATCGTTTACTCACCCGTATAACTTGTTTGTAATTTGTAGCCAGTTGGGAGATAATTAGATCTGCGTATATAGTGGGAGTGAATGGGGCACCGAAACGCAGCCTCTAAATAACGAGTTATCTGCCGAGAAACTCGTTAATTTCACCAATATTTTGTTATGATACGCTAGTGCTATTCACCGCTGACTCTGGAGTTGCTGTTATCTATTTGCGAACATGCAGTAGTTTGTTGTTTTTGGCTAGCTGTTCCTCTCTCTGCCTCCGCATCCTCCTTTCAACGAGATCCTCATCTGTATACTCTGGCTCAAAACTAGCAGACATCATCCAGGTCAGAGGTTAGTAGGTCAATCTACAGACCCCGGATGATGATAACAGGTAACTCCGAACTCGACAGGGAATAGCACTAGCGTATGATAACAAAATATTGGTGAAATTAACGAGTTTCGCGGCAGATAATGTGTTATTTAGAGGCTGCGTTTCGGTGCCCCATTCACTGCCACTATATGGACATATACAGGGATCTAATTCTTTCCCAAACGACTGCAAATTACAAAAAAAAAGTTATATGGGTGAGTAAAAGATCGTATTTTATGCCAGAAATAAGGTCCAGGTTGTAAAACAAAAAAATAAAAACCAGTAGTTCCCCTTTAAGGTTGTGGAGCAATACAAATTGGGTCCTTCATCCCAACTTCATCCCAGGCTGTACCCATTAGCTGACAGTTGTACAGTAGTCAAAGACAAAAAAATAATCCACACGTTTTTGTTTGTTTAGTCATTTTTTGCACAAATAAAATCTGCTTTTTGCCCCGCCTTACGTTGCACGAACCACTATCTCACCATCTCATAGCAATTATATACTTTTTATATATATATATATATATATATACATATATACAGTTTCCACCACCACAATGTACATACAGAATGCCTTTGTATTTCTATTTTTGCAGAATTCTGCACTACTGTGACAAGGACATTTCCCATACGTGCGATGAATAAACAATTGTCTTTCTGCAGGAGCCGGTCAGACGTGTCATCTCCCTAAATAAGGCAAAGAAAACCTGATATATATATTTCCATTTGGTCCTCCACACCACAGGCCAGTTATATCTTATCAGCATAAACCACAAAGTGGGGCTGAGCAGAAAAGCACTTCCTCAGTTATTGACACCTTGTAGATTCTCTTTATTTAGCCAAATAAACACTTACACGCCCAGTGGAAGCAACACTTTTCAAACGTGCGTGTGAAACACAGCAGAGAGCTGTGTCACTGAGTGCAGCACAGCAAAATTAGCTCTACGATGAGACAGTAAAACAGAAGCGCGCTTCGCGTAGACTTTTACTCCTCGGGCTGTTGTGTTTTGCACGTCGGCGCCAGCGTTGCACGTGCGATATTAAAGATTTTAAACCTCTGCGGTAGGACTGTGTCGCCAGAGCAACAGTTCTGACCCAGAAACACAAACAACCTAACAGATAAGACGGTGACCTGCAGAGCGCTCTGCACGCTTTGCCTGACAACCTAAGCAGGTGGATGCTGCCAGGCAAGCAAATGAAACTGAACAAATGTGAGGTGTGTGTGTTTCTTTTTAACACTATCCTCTTTCCAAATTTATATATTAATATCCAGCTCGTATATTAAACTAGTCTACAAGCAAGGAAGGCAGCTGCTTTGGGCTATGGAAACTTTAAACTACAGCGGTAGTGAAGTTGGAGAAGTGGACCTCTGTAAGGGGCCCCCACTTGGGACAACACTGCACACTCCATCCTGTTGCATGTCCTGTACGTGACTTTTTAAAGCACTTAAAGGGGAAGCACTGTTTTTTTAACAACCTGGACCTTATTTCTGGCATAAAATAAGATAATTTACTCACCGATATAACTTTGGTGTCATTTGGAGTTGATATTTAGATCAGTGTATATCCATATAATGGGAGTGAATGGGGCACCGAAACACAGCCTCTAAATAACACATTATCTGCCACGAAACTCGTTAATTTCACCAATATTTTGTTATGATACATTAGTGCTATTCCCCGTTGAGTCCAGAGTTACCTGTTATCTATTCGTGGACGTGCAGAGGTTTGTTGTTCTTTAGCTAGCTGCTCCTCTCTCTGCTGCTGCATCCTCTTTTCAACGAGCTCCTCATCCGTATACTCTAGCTCAAGCAATAAGGACGTCCATCATAAACAAAGTCGTCGTCCACAACCTCAGAATTGGAAAAACATTCAGCCATGTTGCAAAAAACTAGCAGTAGCAAATTTAACTGTTGCGGTTGGGCACGGTGCTCAGAGATGTCATCATCCAGGTCAGGGGTTAATAGGTCAATCCACAGACCCTGAATGATGATAACAGGTAACTCTGGACTCAACTGGGAATAGCACTACTGTATCATAACATAATATTGGTGAAATGAACAAGTTTTGCAGCAGATAATGTGTTATTTGGAGGCTGTGTTTCGGTGCCCCATTCACTTCCACTATATGGATATACGCAGATATAAATATCTGACGATAGACACCAAATTACACCAAAGTTATATGGGTGAGTAAACAACCGTAATTTTATACCATAAGGTTGTAAAAAACAGTAGCAATGGATTTTACTATCTTTGGCAAAGATATTTTCAGGGAAATAGAAGATAAGACATAAAAAAGTAGGTTGTTATTTCAGAGTCTGGTAAAAATATATACAAAAAATATATAAATAAATACAAATAAAATTAACATGAAAAATATATATAGAGAAAAATTGAAATAAAAAAGATATTCTGTATCTACAGTAATGTGATGGTTGAAACTTTACTAATAAATAATTGCTAAAACTATAAGAGAGTGAGGGTTTGTGCAAAAAGCAGATTTATTTGTGCAAAAAATAAGTGTAAAAAAAGAAGATATATAAACGATAAAAAGAAAGAAAGAAGTATATATATATATATAACATATATATAAATGTCTGCACATTAGCAAGGTAGCATTCTCAGCGTTCTTCTTATAAAACTATTTCAGGGATTCTCAGCAATTAACCATCAAAATGAAATCACTGTCTCACAATTTTCTTCACGCTGTTTAAATATAAATTGCTGGAGTTCTGCAACAAACTGAGAACGGAGAATCACTCATGACTGGAGCTCCCGCCCTCCGGCATTAGGTTATAAAGATGCAACGCTTCAAGATTCACTGTGAAACCTTGACAAAAAAAAAGTTTAAGAAAATTTTTGAAAGCCATTTTTTTTTTTTCACACTGTGTGGACATCGTTAGCTGGTGCCCCACATACGTTTCCTTCACAACATCCCGGTCCTTGCTGGCCTTTGCTGCGTCAACCCACACACGGGATGAGTGAGAAAGCCGGCGCTTGTGGGCACTCTGTGAAAGCGGACGGCGCATTTGTTTTTGGGTGAACTGGGTGGAAACATATGGCGTCTCGTGTGTCAGCGCAACGCAGTGACTCACACATGCAGACCCCCCTTCCTCCTCCTCCTCCTCCTCCTCACACACACACAAGTCGTGGCCCCTGCTATCTCGCACAGACTGTGACCTTTTGACTCCGGGTTTGAAGACCGCGGAGCTGAAATCCCCCTAACTGACAGCACAGTGCTGCCTCTTATCCTCTGTGGCCTCTGCTCCCATTGCTTTACACAATGCCTTCGACACTTTGTGATGAGCTGGTGGGATGTGTTGCTTTGTGTCTCTGTATGTAACTGTAATGGCATCAAAATTCACAGGGAATTTCCAGCGACTTAACTTGTGAACGCGGCTGCCGTTTAATTCTTCTCCAAGTCTTTTGGCCTCATTTCAACGAGCCGCCTGACAAGTGGAAGTGAAAAACGCACGCACACATGCCAGTTCCATTTCCTTGTGTGCGTACACGTCGTACTTAGGCGCAGATTACAAGAACGTTTTGTAAAAAGAAATAAAACAAAAAGGGGAGGGTGGATGGGCAACGTGTGCATGTAACGACAGCAGCCTGAGAGAATTCTGCTGCTGGAAGCGGCCACGCTCTTCAGATAGGCTTCCTGGTGCAAGAGGGCCGGCCACCCACATTCTTGGCACTGAAAGAGGCCCGTTTCTCACGGTCTGAGGACAGCTTGCCGTGGGTCAGCAGTTTAGATTTAGCTCCGCAGTGGGTCTCCAGTCATTATTCCCCTCTTAAGCAAACTTCTGTGCTCGTCCACTGGCCACTTGGAGAGGGTTGCGAAGCCGCAGCAGCGCTAACAAGCTGGACCGGAGGGTAGGGGAGGGAGTTGCATGGAAGTCCAGGTGCGAGCTGAGCTTTAGCACAGGTGAAACAATACACAGTTTATCATTGGGTTTAAATAATGAGAAGAAAGGTCTGCACACTGCCTCCTCCTAACCAGACATGAATTTAGACGTTTCAATCCCAGTTTGAGTTTATCTGGTCAAAAATTTTGCACAATCGTTTAAATTCTGAGAAGCAGTTTATTTTCATGTTACTTGAATATGTAATATGTAGAAATATAAAGGCAAAGTGAAACATAACTACCCACCAAATGCATTTGCAGTCCTCAGATAGAGTGTAGGCCTTTAAATTTGGGCATCACAATGTTTAAAGGGATACCATACGTCACACATGCAGTGAACGTCAATGGAAAATTTGTTGTTTTATTTCAAATTGAAGGGGAACTACTGCGTTTAACAACCTGGACCTTATTTCTGGCATAAAATGCGATCGTTTACTCACCCATATAACTTTGGTGTCATTTGGAGTCGTTTGGACGATATTTAGTTCTGGGTATATCTATATAGTGGGAGTCAATGGGGCACCGAAACGCAGCCTCTAAATAACACATTATCTGCTGCAAAAACTCGTTCATTTCACCAATATTTTGTTATAATACACTTGAGCTATTCCCTGTTGAGTCATCATCCGGGGTCTGTAGATTGACCTACTAACCTCTGACTTGGATGATGTAATTTGCTTCTGCTAGTTTTTTGCAACATGGCTGAATATTTTTCCGATTCTGAGGTCGTGCACGAACTATAGCAGCAGCAAATTACAGGTAAACAAGCCAACCGTTGCAGGTGTGCTCTGCACTCAGAGATGACATCATCCAGGTCAGAAAACATCTGCAATTCGGTGCCCAGTCACTCCCACTGGATATACGCAGATCTAAATATCGTCCAAATGACTCCAAATGACACCAAAGTTATATGGGTGAGTAAAAGATCGTATTTTATGCCAGAAATAAGATCCAGGTTGTAAAAAACGGTAATTCCCCTCATACACCCAGAGATTTACGCCACATCACTGAATTCGTCATTAAAAGAGTGCAGTGGTACGGAAATAATCGGTTGAATCATTCCAACTTCTAATCACTCGTGCGCGTCAATGCACACAGCTGGGATAAGGACTTCCTATCTGACACATCCTCCCCCCGGTCTAAAGCTCCCACAGAGGAAACCTGTCATTGTTTCTAAACCACTGAGATCCACTTTGTTGACTCCGTCCCTAACTGATATAAAACGGTTATTTGTTGTAATCGCATCTACAAGTTCCCTCCGAAGTAGAAAACAAAATTTACTCTCGATACTCGTGTCATGTTTTAGGCAAAGAGAGAAACGAGCTAAATTCTGTTAATAACTTTTAAGCAGCAGCTAGCGGAAGTTATCCGAGTTTAGTTGTAAAGAATTTACGTGGCTGCGATCTTAAAGCAGAGTATGGCGTCATCAGCGTAAGGAAGGCATCACATCTCAGTTTGGGGATTTTGCAAAGACGAGCAACATCTTGACTAAACAGCAGTCTGGGTGCGTTTGCGTCTGTCAACTTCCCTCGACGTAATGTTTTCAGGAAACACAAAAAAAGTTTCCTTGACCTAAGATGCAAACCGATTACTGACCCAGTTCCCCTACATGCTCTCTGGGTGTATCAAATGCCGCTAGAAAATGAGAAGAGGGTTTGGATTTGTGGGTCAACTACAGAGAATGCTTCGGTTTAATGAGAACGCTTAAGAAAGGAAAGCATCAAAGTACAGAAGAAGATGGGATTTAAATCAACTTTGCAAACAGCGTTTAGATAAAACAAGCTTTCAAAATGCATTAGAACAACTGCCTTGGAGTTTAAGGTAAGAGATAAAAGACAGGAACACTGGGCCTCCGGGCCTGTTTTGAGCAGAGTGGAGGGTTTGTTACCAGGAGGCAATTGAAATGTCAAGGTTTGCGGCAGTGTAAGCATCAAGATGTGGTTGGAGGCTGCTCCGAACGCAGACTGGGAGTGAGTGGTGTGATGGCGGGGATCCAGACACCAATCTCCTACCCTTAAGGTCAAACTGACACTCTGCGGATGGGCCTAGCACTTTCTAACCAGAGCTGCAGTGGATAGAAAGGACATGTAGCTCAGTCATTGGCAGAGATAAAAATAAAAGGCTGCTATGGCCAGTTACATTAGAAATATCCCTGTAATTTTGCAGCAGTGTAAACATACCCAACAATGTCACATTCATGGAATTACTGGCTGGCTTACTAGTCAGTGGATTGTCATGGAACTACATACAAACATTTACGATTTCCAAGGCGGATAACCTTAAAACCTGGACCTTATTTCTGGCATAAAATACGGTCGTTTACTCACCCATATAACTTTGGTGTCATTTAAAGTCATTCGGAAGATATTTAGATCCATGTATATCCATATAGTGGGAGTGAATGGGGCACCGAAACACAGCCTCATTATCTGCCGCGAATCTCGTTCATTTCACCAATATTTTGTTATGAACGCTGGCTCAAAATGGTAAGAATGTCCATCATAAACAAAGTCGTCAGAAGAATATTGCAAAAAAATAGTAGTCGTAAATTGCAGGTAAACATGACGACCATCACGGGGGTGCGCGGCGCTTAGAGATGACATCACTCAGGTCAGAGATTACTAGGTCACCTGGATGATGATAACAGGTAACTCTGGACTCAACATGGAATAGCACTAGTGTATCATAACAAAATATTGGTGAAATTATCAAGTTTCGCAGCAGATAATTTGTTATTTAGGGGGGCTTCGGTGCCCCATTCACTTCCACAATATGGATATACGTTGATCTAAATATCTTCCGAACGACTCCAAATGACACTAAAGTTATATGGGTGAGTAAACGATCGTATTTTATCCCAGAGATAAGGTCCAGGTTGTAAAAAACGGTAGTTCCCTACTAATGTCCGCTGCACCACCATGTACATTTTAGTGTAAGCTAAGTCGGTGCTAATTGACGCAGTGATTCCTATAAACTGTGGTATACACACTTGTCCCCTTTAGGATGGAAACATTAGAACTTTTGGTGATTCTTTTCTTTCACCCTAAACCTTACATCTAGCTCTACTTTACTAATTAGCTAGTCCTTGCATGCAAACATGCAAACGTGAAGATTTGCCGACAGCTACGTCAATCCTCGAGTTGGGCTCCTACAAGAAGAACAGACCTTAACTGCATTTGTCAAGACAACAACTTCAGTAGTAATAATAATAAAAATAAAGAAATTGAATCTTCACGGTCATCTGATCGAGGACGTTGTATTTCATTCTAGCCGCACCAAATGCATAAATAGATAATGTGCAATGAATCAACGGTTATTATGCGGTGCCATCCCATAACTCAATATTTAAATTACATTACGAGAGGAATTACATCACTCGCTTGCGTGGACATTTTGCTCATCTCTCTCTTTCAAAGCTGCAGCGCTATCGGTTACTGTTTCAGTGAAATGAGGCCTCTTCATGGAAAGTTGGTGGCCGGCTCTCATGGAATCACCAATGAACCCAACCAGCATGTCTTTGGACGGTGGGAGGAAGCTGGAGAACCTGCAGAGAACCCACGCAGACACAGGGAGAACATGCAAACTCCACACAGAAAGGAACCAAGTCGACCTGGATTTGAACCCGGAAACCTTCTTTCTACCTTCCCTACACGATTTGGGGGATTTGCAATCAGTCTCAAATGTCCCAAAAGTGGCAACAGTACTCCATGGAACGTGGACTTCAATCAAAATGTCTACAGCAGTGACAATCATAACACAGTGCTAGAATAACGCAGTGGTTAAATGTGGTAGAGCAAATCCCCTCTTTTTCCACTTGTGGCAGTGCGCAGCCTCGCTCTTCTTACCCTGATGCCCCCATCACTCTGGAACAGGGTAAATCTGGACTCATCAGACCACATGACCTTCTTCCATTGCTCCAGAGTCCAATCTTTATGCTCCCTAGCAAACTGAAGCCTTTATTTCCAGTTATCCTCACTGATTAGTGGTTTTCTTAAGGCTACACAGCTGTTCAGTCCCAATCCCTTGAGTTCCCTTCACATTGTACGTGTGGAAATGATCTTACTTTAACTATTAAACATAGCCCTGAGTTCTACTGCTGGTTTGCTTTGATTTAATTTCACCAAATGCCGATCACAATCAATCAGGACCACTTTTCTTTCTCAAATACGATGGTTCTCCAGTATCCTTCCAGTTTTTAATAATGCGTTGGACAGTTCTTAACCCAGTTTCAGTAATTTTTTCAATCTCCTCAGATGTTTTCCACCAATATTTTGTGATGAAATACTCATGCTCGATGGTTGCTTAAGAAATGAGAAGCTGCTCATTGCATCAGTTAAAGTCTTTCATGTATGTGCAGCACTAAAAATCAAAATGGTCACTAATTTGGTGGAAAAATAAAGGAAAAGTCTAACAGAAATCTCCCGGTGACTATGCAAAATAAACGTGGTGTGACGCACCAGTTAGAAGAAAGTGATTGGACATTGATTTAAAACCTCTGCTTTGGATGGATCCTTCTGTTTGCTCTGTTTCTACAGTTCCCCTCCCTCTGTGAAAGCACAAACACTGTCTCCACCACACAACTGTGTCAGATGAGGAGGAGGAGGAAGAGACCAAGACATCAGTATAACATCCCACGCAAGGCAGCGAGCTGGTCCACACAGAGCCAGACTTGGTTGCGTGTTAAAATAACAAATACAAAAAGAATAAAATACCCAATAAACAAAAAATAAAGGAGGAGAGACCCAAAAAATAAAGTTTGAAGTGTCTATTGCTACATTTTTTGTGATGACGTGGGGATAATAGTACAATAATATACAACATATGGCATCAAATGAAGAAAGCTAATTAACACAGCACTAGTGTAATAACCATGATGGTAGGGAGAGGTGATTTGTGTGGCGTCCATACACATATACACAAAAGCAAACAAACAAATGAAAAGAAAATATCCTTTAAGATTAAATTGTGGGAACTTTTTTTTTTTTTTTTTTTGGATCTGAGCGTGAGGGCTGACCCATCACCAGCAGATCCCTTTCAAAACAGCTCCCAGGCCCTGATGAGGGAGCCTGTTTATGAGGCCCCGGGTCCCACTCCCCCTCAGTACAAACCACTTTATTCGTCCAGCTCTGGAGACGTCTGTCCAAACACAATACTCCAACCACATAACTCACAAACTTACTGCGAACATCTTTCAGAGACTACGTCCTCGCTGACAGCGGCTCCATCAATCCTGAAAGTTGTTTTGACTCTGTTTTCCTTATTCGTTATCGATCATTGATTATATGCTACATGTATGTTTTAGTCAGATGTATCTGTATCTCATTTCTCTTTTCTACCCGCCCGGCCTTAGGCAGATGGGTCCCTCCATGTGAGTTGGGTTCTGCTCAAGGGTCTGTTCTGTAAAAAAAGGGAGTTTTTCTCACACTTGCTCGTCTTAGTGTTTGTTTTCAGGCTTTGGATTCTGTAAAGCATCTTGAGATTTGGCAGTTTAATGGAACTGAATTGTACTGCATCGTATCACATCAAATCATTGAATCGCATCACATTTGTCATATCGCGTCATATCGGATTGCATTGTATGTATTGTACCGTATCGTATTTTATACGATGTGATACGATTGAATCGATTAGATTTGTTTTGAATCGAATCACATTGTATGTATCACATCGTATGTATCGTATCGTATCATATTGAATCAAATCGCATCATATGTATCATATTGTATCGAATCGCATTGTCCGTATCGTATCAAATTGTAACAAATTGAATCACATCACATCGTACGTATCGTATCACAACATACGTACTGTATCGTATTATTTGAAATCACATTGTATGTGTCATGTCGAATAGCATCGCACGTATCTTATCACCGTCTTATACCGTATTACATCATATCACATCGTATTGTCTTGTATCGTATGTATCGCATCATATCGTATTGAATCGTATTATATTGTTTCGAATCGCATCGGGTCACATTGTATGTATCGTACTGTACACCATATCATATTGAATTGCATCATACGTCTTGTATCGTATTACATCATATCACATCATATTGCCTTGTATCGTATGTATCGCATCATATCGTATCGTATCGTACGTATCGTATCGTATCGTTCTTATGTATCACATCGGATCATCATATGCATCATATTGTATCGAATCGCACTGTCCGTATCGCATCATTTCGTATCGTAACGAATCGAATCACATGACATCATACATATCGTATCTCATCATACATATTGAATCGTATCATATTGTGTCACATCGTATCGATTTGCATTGTATCTATCGTATTGAATCGCATCGCACGTATCATATGGTACTGTATCGTATCATATCACACCACATCATATTGAATTGCATCATATCGTATCGTATCGAATCGTATTGCATCGTACCTGTCGTAACGTAACGCATGGTATCATATTGTTTTGAATCGCATCGTATCACATCGTAAGTATTGTATTGATTTGCACTGTATGTATCGTATCAAATCCCACATATCATATCGTACTGTATCATATCGTATCACACCATATCACACTGAATTGTATCATACGTCTTTTATCGTATTACATCATATCACATCGTATTGTCTTATATCATATGTATCGCATCATATCATATCGAATCGTATGTATCATATTGATTCAAAACGCATCATATGTATCGTATCGTATCAAATTGTAACAAATTGACTCACATCACATCGTACGTATCGTATGACAACATATGTATTGTATCGTATCACATTGTTTGAAATCGCATCGTATGTATCATATTGTACTGTATCTACTGTATCATATCACGCTGTAGCATATTGAATTGCATTATACGTCTTATATCGTATTACATCATATCACATCGTATTGTCTTGTATCATATGTATCGCATCATATCGTATTGTATTGTATCGTATCGTATCATATTGAATCATATCGTACGTATTGACCGTATCTCATCAAGCTGAATTTGAACTGAATCAAACTGACGTCCCATCACCAGAAAAAGTTAAATGTGGCTTCATACCCAAACCCTGCTTGTCTGAGCAATATTTGAAATTCCAGGGACACTTAACTAAGCTGGGAGGGATTTGAATGTTTTTTGTTTTTTCATTCCATAAGCCCCGTCTAGTCTGGGACTGTACGGGACATTGTAGAGACCTCCTACAGCGCACGTGGTTTGATTTTCCCGATTTAAAATGACTGGCCATTTCAGTTGAAGTGTGTTTTGTTACTGCACGCTTGTTTAACGTCCGGACACTTTGTATGTCAATCATGTTTACATCATGCCTCGTTACAGGCTGTCACGGCATCTTATGCAACGCAATGTGTTTTGTCACGCCCCGTCGGTTGCACGTACCTGCATGAAAATAATGGTGAGTTATGTTAAAAAGTGACCAAACTAGTTGATGCTGTTCATTCCTACAAAACCTGCTCTAAACCAAGCCCACCTCTTGATGGGACTGATGGCAGGAGCAAATTCATGTATGCAGACTTCATCAATGACCATGTTAGGATTCACGTCTACACGCACGGGGTGAGCTCTTCAGTAGCAGCTCCTCAAGTAGGACCCGGGATCATCTGTGTTAACACATTCTGCTGAGCTCTCTGCTGGTAGTCGTAAATTTCCCTCAGGTGGCAGCAGTAACACTTCAGGCTGATCCGTTCGCCCAGCGTTTCTGCCAGAACTCATGAAGCCGGTGCCAAGTCTCGGCTTGCCTGCACTGGTTTTACTTGTCGCAGCAGCAGCAGCAGCAGCTTAAGAAGAAAACTGAATGCAGCGCTTATGTGCACGTCTTTGTGGTTAATAGAGCGGCTCAAATGATCCGAAGACATTCACTCTGGAGTAATCAGCGGGACATGGTTTTTCTATTTTATATAAAAGCTGACACATTTGTTCAAGCACTGGGGAAAACTTAAGGTTCAGTGTCTTGCTCACGGACACTTGTACCAGGGATTGACCCGCTAAACCCTCTGGTTCTGGTTCGTGGAGTGTATGTGTGAGCGTATGAAACCAGTTGGGCCCCATAACAGGGACAGGTTTGTTTTCTGTGAAGCGTACAGTCTTTTATTCTTCACATATCCAACCAACACTGGCCTGGGTTTTGGTATTTTCTCCATGAGGCTTGCACAGTTTCCACTTTGACAAACCAATGGGGTATAACATTATGACCACCTTCCTAACATTGTGTAGGTCTTCCTGCTGTGAGTCCAAAAGAAATCCCGACTCATCAGGACGAGGATTGAGGGGAGGGGCATCTGTGGACCATCCCACAGATACTTGATCAGTTTGGGATCTAGTGAATTTGAAGGCCAGGTCAACACCTTGTGCTGTTCTTCGTGCCATCAAGGAGTGTCATTGCTATCGGGTGGGGGTGCCTGGTCTGGTCTAGGTGGGTGCTACATCCACATCAATGAATGCCAGGTCCAAAAGATCAAATTGCTGTTTTTCTGACCCAAACGGTATAATTTGTATTTATAAAATTGTAACCCTAACCCAACCTAACCCTAGGGTTAGGGTTAGTTGATGGCCAGTGTCTAGTGTAACATTCATTGGTTTTTTAGGCAAAAACTCAACAAAGACACTCTAGAGTAGCTTGCTAATGGCTAGTATGGTATTGTTGCTTTTTTGCGAATTTACAAATGATAACTGGAGTTTCCGGTGTCTGCGGTAGCTGATGTCAGAATATTTACTTCAATACCTGGATGGCTTCACACAACTAAGTCCCACAAAAAGAGCTGGGTTCAGCTCAAGGTTTGTTCCTGCCTCCTTCTGGAGGTTTTTAATGCCACTGCCGACAATCAGAAATGTCACTGACGCTGTATAAATAAAACTTGAGTAGGCTTTAACTGAAAAATGCTCATCAAATTTCTTAATTGAGTGCTAATTTCCTGTATTTTGTATTAAATAGTGCCACTCAATGAAAGTATGAAATGGTTTCTTAAAGGGGAACTACTGGTTTTTTATAACATGGACCTTATTTCTGGCATAAAATACGGTTGTTTACTCACCCATATAACTTTTGTGTCATTTGAAGTCGTTCAAGAGATATTTAGGTCTGTGGGTCAATCTATAGACCCCGGACAAAAGTTATATGGGTGAGTAAACGGCCATATTTTATGGCAGAAATAAGATCCAGGTTGTAAAAAACAGCAGTTCCCTTTTAAAAGATGAATGACATGTTTTTCATTTAGTGCTAAACTGACTAAAACACGAAAAATAATCATTAGATTAATTGATATTGTTTGTCTTTAGGGTGGACACTGTCTCTTCAGGTGTTGAGGGTTAGTAAAAACACTTTTTGATTCTGAACCACTCTGCTCTTTGAGTGGACCTCGGCCCCTTTGTTTCGTTTCCTCGACAGGCTCTTTTTTTTTTGGTGCTGAAACAAACCGAGGTAAACATTCACTCTCGGGTGCCACCAAGTGGTGGATGGAAGCACCGGCGGCAACCCAGACTCTCCCAAACAACTCCTCCTGCGTGCATGAAAATGACTTGAGACAAAAGAGGCTTTTATTATAATAGAGGATATAAAATAAATATACATGACTTCTTCTTTTTTTTCTTACTTCTCATTTAACAGTCATTTGTACAGAGAAACAAGTTTACTAAAAGCAGCTAGATAAATGATTTATTTTGCTGATTTTCCTGCGCCGAGCTATTGCTGCCTTATCTATAAATGCTATGAGTAGACAATACATTGAGGCCATGTGTATATTTCAAACTCATGTGCAATCGCGCTCACACACTCACACACACACACACATACATACATAATACAGATAGAATGTAGAAGATTGGACAGACGCCCAACCTGCAAATCAACCTGCTGATGCCACTCAACAAGAGCTTTAGGTAAGTTAGAGCAAATTAGAAAAATGAATTCCCTCGCTGAGACCATTGGAGAGGGATTGCACAATTAAAGGGGAACAACTGTTTCTTACAACCTGGACCTTATTTCTGGCATAAAATACGGTCTTTTACTCACCCATATAACTTTTGTGTCATTTGGAGTCATTCGGGAGATATTTACATCTGCGTATATCCATATAATGGGAGTGAATGGGGCACCGAAACACAGCTTCTAAATAACACATTATCTGCCGTGAAACTTGCTCATTTCACAAATATTTTGTTATGATACACTAGTGCTATAGCCTGTCGAGTCTGGAGCTACCTGTTAACATCATTTGGGACTAGTTTTTTACAACATGGCTGAATATTGTATAAAAACTAGCCATAGCAGTAGCAAATTACAGGTAAACAAGCCGACCGTCGCTCAGAGATGACATCATCCAGGTCAGAAGACGTCTAGATTGACCTACAGACCCCGGACGATGATAACAGGTAACTCCAGACTCAACGGGGAATAGCACTAGTGTATCATAACAAAATATTTGTGAAATGAACGAGTTTCGTGGCAGATAATTGGTGCCCCATTCACTCCCACTATATGGATATACACAGATCTAAATATCTCTCGACTGACTGCAAATTACACAAAAGTTATATGGGTGAGTAAAAGATTGTATTTTATGCCAGAAATAATGTCCAGGTTGTTAAAAAACAGTAGTTCCCCTTTAAGAGATGTTCCCATGTGACAGTTATTTGGTGCCACGTTTGGTTTGGTGGCTTCAAACCAAACAATTCTCGCTATTCGGACACTGAAGGCATCGCAGATACTCAGCTTTGCAGATGGAGCGCCTGCCTGTCTATCTGTCGGTCTGTCTGCACAAACGTTTGACAGGGCGACACTAAGTGCTTTATGTTCTCCGTTGGAAAAAAGACAGGCACATGCAATACTATCAAAAAGGAGGAAATGTGGAGGAGGAGAGAGAGAGAGAGCGGCCTAGATGGGTGCGCTAGATTTCGTAGCTCTGCCAGAGGTTTAGTGTCTAAAGCAACACATTAAAAAAAAAAAAACATTAAATAGATTTTTTTTATTTATTTACCACTAAATATCTGAGCAACAACAGTGCATTAAAAGACAGTTATCGTATCAACGTCTCAATGAGAAATTCTTAAAATGTGTTTTTATGTACAAGCATGTCAACACATACTTCTAACTGCGCTTCAGTAACGTGTGAGGACAATCTATTCAATCTGCTAGCAGAGCGAACAAGAGCTAATCCTCCGTCAGGGTTCCTCGTAGCATTTAGGCGAAGGAGAAGGAGTGACACGATGAAGTGAAATCAATATTAGCTGCTTGACTTCCACAAAAAACATAAAAATAAAAAAAGACGAGAAGGGGCCAGAGAAAGAGCGGCAATACAAAGATCAAAGCAAAAACCTGAACGAATTCCCGTGACATCTTTAAGATGGAGAAAAATAAAGGCACAAATCCACACAAATCAAAACGTGGATCGACGTTATCGTCCCCGCAACGACAGGGACGCCGTGGAAATAAGCTTTGCGAGCGAGTGATCCCAAACGGCGGCCTCCATTCTTACTGCACGCTGAGGCGGCGTTAACACATTCAGTAAACTACACAGACGTCGTTTCGCGTGAGCTTGCGGAGAGGAAATAAAATGACGAGAAATGCGGTCTGGCGGTTTGTCTGACAGAGGTCCCTTTCTATAGCTACAATAGTTAAGGCAGAGGAAAGTTAAAAAAAGAAAGTGGGTATTATTCGTAGATGAAACAATAAATATGATTGTGTACTATCCATATATATGCATTTCTTTACAATAGTTCATTTAGAGTACATTTTAAAAAGCTGTGAAAAACAAACAAACAAAAAAAAAGGACACAAGTGAGCGCCGTCTAACTTGTACTCAGTATTTTACACAAGGAATGGACACACATCACCCATCGGAGTAGAGCTGAGCAGAAGTGTCAGCCAGCTGCAAAAACCTAAGCGCACGTGAAAAGCTTTTAGCCTGGGATTCTTTGCATAGGAGTTGTTTGACAGAAATTTTGTCTCTCTCGCCGGAGCCTCGCGCTCGGTTTAATACTTAGTGACACCTCGTTTGCTGCGTGAGAGAGAAATTTGCGACAAGAGCGTCTCGATGAATCTTCGACCTCGGACGGGGGAGGAGGAAACCTTTGAATAGCTGCTGGTTTCGATCCCCCATTATGTACAAGTGCACCGCCCCCACCACCACCCTACCACCACCCCCTCGATCTGTCTGCCAGACTGTCAGAGTAAAAAACAAAAACATGAACTGAAACAACATGCAGTGTAAATTAATGAACCGCTAAATACATTTTTACATACATCCAGTATGTAGTCTTTTGTCAATTTTGTCAATTCTCAATGTACCTACTCTCATTTTATACAGTTCATTCTTAGTTTATATATATATATATATATTTAAAGGCATTTAAAGGGGAATTACCTTTTTTTTTACAACCTTTTTACAACAGGAAATAGCACTAGCGTATCATAACAAAATATTGGTGAAATTAACAAGTTTTGCGATAATGTGTTATTTAGAGGCTGCGTTTCAGTGCCCCATTCACTTCCACTATATGATATACGCAGTGCTCCACTAGATCTAAATATCTTCTGAACGACCCCAAATGACACCAATGACAAGTTATATGGGTGAGTAAACGGTCATATTTTATACCAGAAATAAGATCCAGGTTGTTGGGGAAAAAAACACGGTAATTCCCCTTTAAATGCACTCTTTAAAATTGTTTAAAATTGTTTTATATGTAAAGAACTGAAACCTTCTTTTGCAGAAGTAACCCCGAACCAGAAACATCTTCTCACTGACAGCGGCGGCTACTTTCAGCGTTAGTGAAACATGACTGGAAGTCTGGACATAACTATATTATATCTTTATACAAACCCACTATGTCTTGCGTGTTCTGGTATGAAATCAAATAAAAAAATAAATAAATTTAAAAAAACAAAAAAATGCTTGAACCTTGCAACAGCATCCATGTTTGTGTAGTAACATTTTCACACAGGTCAGAAAGTCCAGTTCCGTTTTCGGCCACAAGGTGTCAGTGTTTCCTCGTCCCACTGTGGGCCACGTTTCTGAGAGGCAGAGCTACAGTCAAGTCAATGGGTGTGTTCTTTATTACAACCTGCGGGACAGCCAGCCGGGTGACCATGCACGGAGCAAGACTAGATTTGAACTGCATCGTCAGTATCGTCCTCAGTTTTGGAGGAAGTATTGAAGTATCAAATAATCCTAAAACACTGTAAAAACACTGATTAAAAACTTACTTTTTAAAATGTAATCACAGTCTTTCACATCAGTGGATAATATTATTCAAATATAAACACGTAAATACCATTTTAATAACGTTATATACTGATAAATTCAACCGAAAGGTATTTACACATATAGGTGGATCCTAAAATTTGCTTAAACCGCCTAAAAAATATCTTGAAACAGATACTTTAAATATAAAACACTGAACTGTATTTTGCCTTAAAAACAGCCCTGGGATATAGTTACGTCATTTTACATCTATATATTTAGTGATAAAAAGTACATTATACCTATGTGATAGGTAGTGGACCAGACGTGTAAATTAGCATCAAATGGAAGTACTCGAATAAAAAAAGTGCAAAAGAGCAAAAGACATTTTGGGGAATACGTTTGCTTTTTAGCCAAGAGTTAAATGGAAAGTCACTCTCGTGTCAATATGTGGATAAGATAATGCAATTTACGTTAGCATGAATGCAAACAGTGCTAACTAGCTAGTCTGACTCCACTGTGCAAAGCTAACCAGCACCTCACTGATTAGCTTATATCTCTATATATAGAGAAAGAGAGAGACTCAGGAGTGTGAGACCAAAACAAAGCTAAAATGAGACTGAACACAAGTCCCCAACAAAAAAATAAGAATTTGACTGAATTTTTTTTTTTTTTGGAGAGCCAAAGTGAATTTCCAGTTTCCATTTATCAAGATTAAAGGCAGTGGAGTTTTGTTGTTCTAGCCTGAGAAATATTCAATGAATGCATCTTCACATATTTTTAAGATCCTTTATGGTGTCGTTGTTCTTCTACAAACTGGATACTCGTGGTAGGTTTGTGTTATGCAGCATGCATGACAATGGCAACAATCTTCTCATCTAGCTCTCAGCAAGAGAGTAAATAAGGGTATTTTCCACATGCCTAACATGCCTTTCTTTCACAGCAGCACTTGACTAAATGTAAATGTTTTGTTGCATCTTTGTACTAATTAAAACATAAAAGCAAATAGGTACTAGCCTCCTATTGGATAATTACTGCATGGGTGATTATCTTTCAGCTGGAAACAAGTTATTTAACCCCAGCTGATGCAATGAGTAGCTTCTCATTTCTTAAAGAAGAACTAAAGGTTTTTACAAACTGGACCTTATTTCTAGCATAAAATACGATTGTTTACTCACCCATATAACTTTAAGTATATTCATATAGTGAGAGTGACTGGGGCACCTGAAACACAGCCTCTATTATTTGTATTATATACCATGAAGCCATTAATTTCACCAATATCTTGTTATGATACACTAGTGCTATTCCCCGTTGAGTCCGGAGTTACCTGTTATCATCATCCGGTGTCTGTAGATTGACCTACAGGCACCGGATGATGTCTTCTGACCTGGATCAGTTTCGTGGCAGATAATGTGTTATTTAGAGGCTGTGTTTCGGTGCCCCATTCACTCCCACTATATGGATATATGCAGATCTAAATATCTTCTAACAACTCCAAATGACACTAAAGTTATATGGGTGAGTAAACAACCATATTTTATGTTACTAAAACTGGGTTAAGAACTGTCCAACGCATTATTAAAAACTGGAAGGATAGTGGAGAACCATCGTCTTTGAGGAAGAGAAGTACTCAGGGCTATGTTTAATAGTGAATGTAAGAACATTTCCACACGTACAATGTGAAGGGAACTCAAGGGATTGGGACTGAACAGCTGTGTAGCCTTAAGAAAACCACTAATCAGTGAGGATAACTGGAAATAAAGGCTTCAGTTTGCTAGGGAGCATAAAGATTGGACTCTGGAGCAATGGAAGAAGGTCATGTGGTCTGATGAGTCCAGATTTACCCTGTTCCAGAGTGATGGGGGCATCAGGGTAAGAAGAGAGGCAGATGAAGTGATGCAGCCATCATGCCTAGTGTCTACTGTACAAGCCTGTGCTATGGGGCAGTGCTATGATCTGGGGTTGCTGCAGTTGCTCAGGTCTAGGTTGAGCATTGAGAATCTTTGGGACGTGCATCAAAGCTAAAGGAGGTCCAATGAAATATTAGAGTGTGTGACCAGGCTGTGTAAAAATACAGGGAAGTTAAAATACTGTATATAAAACTGATTTTTCTGGCTCGTGTCTCTGTGGCATCTATTAAAGAACACAACCATTGTCTTTGACTGTACCAAAGTCTTCAACAAACGCCTTCTCAGCTTCTCAGCAACCAGAGGGGCGGGGCGACAGTGGAAGTGGAAGTGGGCGAGTGTTGTGTGCGACAAAACTCACCCCGTGTTTGTTCCAGCTCTCTGCAGATGGGTTCAGCGGTCAGTGCAGTTCTAGTGAGTAAAAGGATAAACGACATGCATAAAAAAAACACACACACACATCCGTACACACACATTCTCAGGGCAACAGCGATAACAATAAAATCTTTTAAAAAAAACAATAAAAACAATCTGACATCAGGCAGTAACAGTCTGGAGAAGCATACGCTGGGAGGGGGTGTCCTGTTAGCTGCCCTTTTTACGGTTACACGTGTTCGGAAACCTTGAAAGTCTGGAGGGTCCACAAGAAGACGGGCGTCTGAGTGAAGCCGAACGAGAAAAAGGGTGAAAACGATGCCGTCGCCGGAGGAAACGAAGCTCGATAAAAGTGGCGGGATGCACGGAAGGTAGCTGTATAAAAAAAAAAAAAAAAAAAAGACAACTGCTTTTCTTCATTTTCAAATCTGGATAAACAGATCTACTGTAAATAGAAGTAGAAACCTCAGAAGTTTACTTTTAATATTTCCCTGCAATTCAATCAGCTGTTAAAGAGCTGATTTTTTTATGTTTTTTTTCCTGTGTAGAAACATGTGACTCGTGTTTTTGTTTGTTTAAAAGGATGGGGGTTAGCTCAAACGTTTGCTCGTTATCTTCTGATTATCCGAGACGACACTAGAGATGACGGGAACAAGCAATTCCTCCCGCGTTTCGTTTCATCCCAACGCTTCCATATATATATATATATATATATGTATATATATATATATAACAATATTTATAATGACATCAACTATCAAGGTAAACTTGAAAAGTCTAGCAAACAAGCGAGAGAGAAAAACAAAATCAAATAGAAAAAGGTGCTATATAATATACATATATGAACACAGCTGCGATTTTTCCCTCTCGAGGAAGGTTGTGTTTGTAAGTGCCAAGGTTCTGAGTCTGAGCGCGACGCCTTCACGTCTACCTCACGCCGTCTCAAAAAGTCTCTCCGTCCCAGTGAGGCAGAACTTGTTTTCTTGGTGGATTATTATTATTTTTTTACATTTTTTTTTTTATTTTTTTTGGTTCCTATGTTTGTTTGCCTCCGTGATACAATGCAGGAGGCTGTCATGTCAAAGGTCAAATGTGAAAGACGGGTTGAAGAAAAGGCTGAGTTGGAATGATGCGCTTTAAGGGCGAGGGGAGCCGAGCGGAAGAGGAGGGGAGCCGAGGGAGGACGGTGGACGTCTGATGAGGTTGAGGAGGACGAGGAGGATGAGGAGGAGGTGACTCCTCTGCTGGTTCAGGAGCGACCGGGAGCCTCAGTAACGGTGGGTCTGGTGGGAGTACTGGGAGCTCTGCTGGGATGAAGACGAGTATCCCATGGTGCTCTGGGGCTGAGTGGATCCTTGGACGTTGCTTTGGTAACCAAGGCGAGAGCCTGAGTGCTGTGGATGGATATAGATAGAGAGGTTTTAGACGGCTTTGAAGGAGCTGAATCAGCTCATGTGCAGCAGCTTCATTCCCATTGCTAATAACATCCAGCTCTACCTGTCCAGTCAAACCCAATTAAACCCTTCCACACACAAACCTCTCTGATTGTCTACAGGAAATCAGAACCTCGTTCTCCATCAACTTCCTCAAACTAAACAGCAGCAAAACTCTTTGGTGTCATTCTCATTGGCACCAAATCCAATCCAAAATCTAAAACAAACAACTACCGCAACTCTCTCTTACTTGGTTTACTGTACAAATCCATTCACAAAAAGCAACTCCACTGGCTTCCTGTTAAATTCGGCATTACCTATATCGGGGATTACTGTTATTGTTAAATTGCTGTAAAAATATTTAGTTGTGCTTTATTTTTTAGGTCTCGTAATACTCTGCGTACGTTCCTCATAAAGTTTTACACTATTTGACACAAACTAATGGGCGGGATGGGCGATATGGACTAAAAAAATGTATTCCAAAAATTTTTGGTATTTATCACGGTGACGATAAAAATGACGATAAATAAACACAAATTTAGCCTAAACGTTTTGACTATAATGCATCGGCAACTTTTATCTGAGTTGTTTACTCATTTTCTGTCTTTCTTCCTGTTCTAGTTTTGTGCTTGTGTTTGAGGTGGTGGAACAAATTAGTGCTGTCACTGTCCTTTTTATTCACTATTTGTTTACAAACCTTGCAACTTTTTAACCTCTTCATGTCTAGCGTCACTAATTTGCGACGTACTGTTTCCGTTCAGACTGCAGCAGAAATAACTCATGTAATACTCTAATGTAGGTTTGTGCACATTAAGAAAATTCCTACACTGCAAAAAAACAAAATCTCACCAAGTATATTTGTCTCATTTCTGGTCAAAATATCTCATTACACTTAATATAAGACACAATTGCTGAAAGAGTATTTAAGTGTCTTAATGTTACTTAATGTTTTTGACGATATATCGTAAACGATGAAATATCGCACATCTCTACTAACTAAACACAATAATTAAGAGAAACGGAGACGGTGCTACTTTCTACAGCAATTAGGCACGCGCTTGTTTAGTTTTATTCTGGTTTTAATTAGAAAAGTAGTTTAGATTATGTATTTATTGGAGGACAAACTGAGATCAGTGTCCATCAGATTGTCCTAGAAAGACTCTAGCAGCACTTTAAGTACAAGGAACAACTGAATCAGAGCGTTGAGTTTTGTCTCGTAGCCTTCATCAGGGTCATGGTCCCAGGAAGACTAACAAAAAGTCTATATATGGATGTTTGAGCTGCCGTATGTTATAGATTTCTTGTTTAGTTTACATTTATGCTGCATCTAACTCTTGCTGAATCCCTTCACTCACCCTTAACTTGACTGAAAATATATATCCACGGTACATGTTTTTAAAGCCTGTCCATGTTCTTGTGCGGCCTAAGTTAAGACTTTAAAACTGATGTCATGGTGAAATCTGTACGGTAGGATGACGAGGAGCTAACTGCCAGAATCCCGTCACCTTAAGTGAACTTATTTAACGTATACAATACACGCTCCAGGTCACGTGTGCAACCCCTTTGCTGCTGTGTAGGAGAATGACTGGAGAGTGGTGCAGGCTGGGAAATGTATTGATGGACTGAAAAGTGGGACGCCGACAGTGACAGCGATGTTGGACAGCTAGCCGCTCTCCGGGTATGTCACTCCACTCCACTGGTTTATTTATACATCTGCTGAGGCCTGACAGCTACCAGCTGTCTCCCATGCAGCCTCAGCCCCGGCTTTATATATATATATATATATATATATATATATATACAGATATATATCTATTTGTATATCTATTTGTATGTGGTATACGTATATGATAGCGTCACCTCCATGTGGCCTTGCCGATACGTTGGCAGGAGAGGTCAAACCAATCACTTCGATCACACTGTGTCCTGTGCGGTAATTACACACCATGTCCCTGCCCCCCTGGACTTTCAGGACATTTTGGACAACCCTGAAATGCTGTTAACGTCTTCGTAATCAGAAAAGTCAACTTTCGGCTTCTCTTCTTCACACCCTCAGGAATCTCTCCTCTCTTTGACCCTGTGGCAACAACACACCAGCTCACAGGCACTGCCATGATTTGATATCAGCTCTGTCCGCAGGACTCTGTGGAATGTGTAGTCCTTATCAGTTAGACAACAGGCTGTTGTTGTCTGGTGTCTGAGTGTATTGTGTACATATACGTCCTTCACGGTGTTGCGGAGGTTTTTAAAGAGCTAATGAGAGAAGCTTTCCGGCGATCCAGTGAAGTGAATGTCTGGAAAATCAAAGTACGTCGTCAAAACTGATTGAATGATCTTTATAATGCAATACAGCCATTAGGGAGAGATGCTAATTTAACTGCTAATGTGTTATGAAGGGATTAAGGACAGACGGCATACACAGTAAACAAGTTTTTACAACAAATGCCAACAGCCAGACTCAAACAAAACTTAAACTAGTTTTTTACAACCTGGACCTTATTTCTGGGATAAAATGTTGTTTAATTGTTTAATCACCCATATAACTTTTGTGTAATTTGAAGTCGTTCGGGAGATATTAAAATCTGCGTATATCTATATAGTGGGAGTGAATGGGGCACCGAAACGCAGCCTTTAAATAACGCATTACCTGCTACTGAAACTCGTTCATTTGACTTCTTACCTGGATGGGGAATAGCACTAGCATATCATAACAAAATACTGGTGAAATTAACGAGTTTCACAGCAGATAAAGCGTCATTTAGAGGCTGTGTGTCGGTGCCCCATTCACTCCCACTATATGGATATAAATATCTAAATATCTCCTGAAATGACACAAAAGTTATATGGGTGAGTAAACAACCATATTTTATGCCAGAAATAAGGTCCAGGTTGTAAAAAAACAGTAGTTCATTGAAAAAATAGTTGGTCCTGAATGTTTTCCAACAATCTTGGAATGCATTAAGTGTCCCAGACTGTGAAAAGGTCACTTCCCTACTAGGGTTCTTGATGTATTGTCAGTTTCAGAAGGACGTGACCAACTTTTACTCTTGAAACACACTATTTGAACTTCATCATGGGCCGTGTTTCAACTAATACAGAGAAAAACAAAATAAAACTGCACAAAAATTCCACCTTTGATGGCAAGAAGACAGGCTGGCCTCCACGCCAGGTGCTGGGTTACTCTATATATTTGCCCCTAACCTGCCTAGTCTTGAATGATGGGGCATAGGCGCATATATTTCAAAGTTTTTTTTTAATTATAAGCTGCTCAGGCTTAGAAGTTAGTGGCAGCGCGTTGGTCCAGGACTATTTTTAGCCGTGGATTAAACCACATTTTCCGTTCCAGTGTTTCTGGCAGCAGCATGGATGGTGTACAATTGATCAAATCAAAATAAACTACGCACAGCACGTTAGTTAATGGTAACAAAGGAATAGAGTTACCGCTCTGTGGCTGTGTGCTGCTGCAAAAAGAGTCAGGCAGAAGTCGTCCTCTGTCCAAACTCATATATGTAGTGAAGACCTTGAACTCTCACTGAAGTATAACAGAAGTGTCATTTCAGAACATTATGACGTTGTGAAGTTGACCTTTTGCACAGAGAGTGCTATCAGGTCATTGTATTCTATTTCTAGGAAGTGTTGTCAGTATTAGCAAATGGAGTGTACTGCGAAGTCTCAGTGATCTTTGACCCCAAAATACATTGGACAAGTTTTTTGGTGTTGTAAAATCCTAGTACTGACCTGGTACTCTGACTGCAGCACCCCAGTGCCTGAGGAGGCCCCAGAGGGCCCGATCCGAGGCTTCTTGTTGGGAGGTCCCTGGTCCTGACCGTGCTGCAGACCTCCGCTGGCGGTGGCCCCCGTGGCTCCAGCGGTGCCGTTGGTTTGAGCAGAGCTCTGCTGGGAGGGGGCCTGCTGGGCTGCTGTCTGCTGCTGGTTCTGGGCCTGAGTCTGGCCTGTCGTCTGCTGGTGCTGCTGGGTCTGGTTCTGGAGAAAGACACGACCAACGAAAGCTCAAAGACGTGAGACAACAGTTTGCACATCAAACACCATGTTTACGATTTATAAATATAATTAAGAAAGCATGAGCTGAACAAGTGAAATGACGGCTGAATCAAACAGTGAGTAACTGATAGAAGAGCCACGACTGTCTGCCGTCTATTCTACAAATATTTTCACATTTGCTGCATTAACTTGTTTTTTAGTAATCCGTTCTGCCAGCTCAGCCCCTAGAGCTTCACCGTGTGACTGAACCAAAGGAGCCAAAAAGATTCCCATGATTTCTGGGTGCAACTCAATAAATTTGATTTGTCTTAAATAGTAAAAATGAATGAACAGCAGCGATAAAGTAAAAGTTGCAGATTTTCTTAATTGTAACTGTATAAGAGTCAGCATGAAAAGCCACATTAGCTACCTACTGTTTTTTTCTAACCTGGACCTTATTTCTGGCATAAAATACGGTCATTTACTCACCCATATAAGTTTTGTGTGATTTGTAATAATTCGGAAGATATTTACGTAGACCCAGTGGAGTGCTGCATATATCCATATAGTGGGAGTGAATGGGGCACCGATACGCAGCCTCTAAATAACACATTATCTGCCACAAAACTTGTTCATTTCACCAATATTTTGTTATGATGTGCTAGTGCTATTCCCTATTGAGTCCAGAGTTACCTGTTATCATGCTAGTTTTTTTGCAACATGGCTGAATATTTTCCCGATTCTGAGGTTTTGGACGACGTCTTTATGATGGACGTCCTTACCGTTTTGAGTCAGATATGTCTGTGAAGGTTCTCAGTCATCCAGGTCATGGTAATCCAAAAAGTTTCAAAAAGGCAACTGGACTTGTAGTTTTACAAGCTTCTTCAGTTCTGAAGAACTGAACTGAACTGAACTGAAGAAGCTACTCGGATGAGTGGTGAAACGTCTTCTCTAAAAAACTACAAGTCCAGTTGCCTTTTTGAAACTTTTGAGCAAGAGGAGCTCGTTGAAAGGAGGATGTGGAGGCAGAGAGAGGAACAGCTGGCCAAAGAACAACAAACCTCTGCTTGCCATGAATAGATAACAGGTAACTCTGGACTCAACGGGGAATAGTACTAGTGTATCATAACAAAATATTGGTGAAAAAAATAGTTTTGCGGCAGATAATGTTTTATTTAGAGGCTGCGTTTGGGTGCCCCATTCACTCCCACTATATGGATATACACAGATCTAAATATCTGACGAACAACTCCAAATAACTCCAAAGTTATACGGGTGAATATCCATTAAGTGTCAGAAAATTTAAAAATGTAAATATATAGTGATTTATTTATATGTATTCACACACACACATGCAGAATGTCCTATGAAGTCCATACGGATTTCATTTTCTTTTTTAGATTATCAAATGGATGATGATTCCTCACAGTCTTCAGCATGTACCTGCACCGTGTTTGCATAACAGTTTAAACATTTACAGATGGTAGGGTTAAACATACTGCAGGCGATCAAAAGGTAGAACACTCTCAGTCAAAAGGGTTTGAATTGGTTTAAGTTTGTATAAAAGTGCAATATACAGTGCGTAGGAACCTAAACGTTGTGCAATTAAATCTGTGTTTCACGATTTTCCCTCGTGCAGATGGTCTGAACTTGACCCCCCCACCCCCGGGTACAAGCAGGCCTAAGTGAACGCACACAAGATTCATTTGAGATCCAATCGGGGGTGGGGTGGGGGGTGGTCGAGACTGCAAATAGCTGTATTCTTGCAGAGCAGTGTGAACACACAGTGCATTCCTGGTCACGCTGACCTCTCCGCCTAAGCCGGGCTTTGTCCTGCACTACAATTTCATGTCTTGCTTTGAAAATACGGAGCCTCTCGGTAGTGCCTTGGGCCGTTAACTGACCAAACTAATAAATACATGTACGCAGTAATAAATGAGCAAATAAAGATACTGAATATGAGTAGGGTTAGGGTTTTTTAGGGTTATATCCTGCGCCGTGGTTCTGAGTTTGTTTCTTCTACTTTTGCACAGTTGATTATGACAGCATTATACCAAACTATACAAAGCTGGATTCCTCAAGAGCGCTCTGTTTTCTTTTTTAAAACCATGCATACGCTTTGGCAGAGGCTGCGCTTGTTCAGCTGCTTGTGAAGCACAATGAGATACGATGAGACCTACACAAAGGTCAGCCTCCCGATAGGCTTCGTTACTCCAGGTACTGCGTGTCCCTGCCTCTGGCAAAGTCACAGCTGAATCCCAGTGGCGATTTACGGCGCCGTAAAAATAACTGAAAGGACGGGGCTGCAGATTTCTAAGAACCGGCCCTGCTGTGACGTCACGTCAATCAGGGAGGTAACCAAAACGTCCATAAAACATCTGGTACACTGAGATGATCATTTATTTTTATTTTTTTTAGGTTGAGCATAAACACATCATTGGAGAAAAGTGTTTAAAGTCTCAAATGATAATCTACTTCACGGTGTTTACGCCGAGGAGTTTTATGACATGTTTATGTTTTGATGGTGTCCTCACAGATATCAACATGGCAACTCAAAAACATCAGAGCTATCTTTGCACACTTGGAAACTGTTTGTTTCCATTCTCTGCTGCTGTGACGAACGACCAGGGACCAATTAAATGCTAGTCGAGCTATCCAAGCTAAAGCAGTAGACAGGTTTTTTAAGATGTTTATGCAACCAAGGTGGTTGTCTGTCTCTCTCTACGTGTTAGCCCTGAGACAGACTGCCGACTGGTCCAGGGTGAACCCCGCTTCACCTCCCTCGTGACCCTGAATGCATCCTAGGTACTGTGACCAACAGATCATCCTATGTTGTAATCACTGTCAGACACCGAAACCCTTCAGCTGTTTTCTGCAAAGATGGAAATGCGGGTCGTTTGCCTAGCTTGTGTTTTTTGTTTCCTCTTCAGTCATTCATCTCTCTGTAACGCAATCTCACCGCGACTGCCGCAGCGTTTGGTCACCGCGCAACGTTACGTCAGCTCTTGAGTTATTTACGAATGCACGGATGTCCCTAGCTCCTGGCGGTCAACGTTTGAAGCGCTTTGACGGGTGCTTTCGGGAAACGTGTGACGATTACTCCAGACACGTGAGATCTCTAGGATACTAGGAAGCAGAGTTCACACCGGTTCACAAGTTTTATGACCGAGTCTTGTACGGGCTGTCAATAAGTGCATGAACGCCGGAGTAGAGTAGAGTTACCTGAGATTACACAGTAGTAAATGATGACGTTGTTGGCTTATTGTGTAATATACTGGATACGGTACAGCAACATCATTAAAAAACATCATTATCATGTTAGCGATGGCGGTTTTGCCAAAAAGCTTGTCCACCTCCATTGTAAATCTGTGATTTAATCATAAAAATGACTCAAAACATTGGTGGATTTTCTAGCAAGTGTCACAAAGGGTAGCGGGGAAAGGGGGTTTAGGATCCAAACGCAGGACTTCAAGAGGCAGAGGCAGTTCTATACAAAAGGGGGCTCTGAAAGCCACCTCTCGTTACTGTCATATTGCCTAGTTTACACGACTTTTGAGACTTTTGAGAAAATCTACTAATGCTTCGAGTCATTTTTATGTAGAAATGTAGAAAATATTGAAGTAGTAGTCAAACTACTCTGGCTCTGCTGCTCTTTAAAGAGCAACTTCTGTATTTTTTACAACCTGGATCTTATTTCTGGCTCAAAGTACGATCATTTACTCACCCATATAACTTTTTGTAGTCGTTTGGGAGATATTTAGATCTGCGTATAGTGGGGGTGACCGGGGCACCGAAACGCAGCCTCTAAATAATGTATTATGCCAGGTTGTAAAAAAGGCCAGTTTAGGAAACCGGCGACACACCAATACAACGGGACACTGACAAAAAGGCCGTCCTAAAAGCTAAAGGTTGCAGCTAGCATCAACTGTCAAAGCAACGACCTACCGAATCTACATGTGTGACATTTAAGCATGAATTCAGAGGCTAGATATTAAGGCGTCGACGTGTGTAAGCCTGCAAACATCTGTAATTACGGCTGCTGTGTGGATCCAGCGCTGCTTCTGGAAGTATGAAGAGGCAAGGTCTGCTGTCGCGCTAACCACAAGTGGCTCTCCACCAATTACTGGTCCACTGGTTTGTAGGAACGCTGAGCTAATCACTGCGGTCGCATTGGTCAACATTTATCAAACTCTTAAAGGGGAACTACTGTTTTTTACAACCTGGACCTTATTTCTGGCATAAAATATGGTCGTTACTCACCCATATAACTTTAGTCTAATGTGTAGTTATTCGGGAGATATTTAGATACAGCGTATATACATATAGTGGGAGTGAATGGGGCACCGAAACGCAGCCTCTAAATAACGCATTATCTGCCATGAAACTTGTTCATTTCACCAATATTTTGTTATGATACGCTAGTGCTATTCCCCGTTGAGTTACCTCATCCACGTTGCAAAAAACTAGCAGTCACACAAATGACACAAAGGTTATATGGGTGAGAAAACAACCATATTTTATGCCAGAAATAAGGTCCAGGTTGTAAAGAAAAACAGTAGTTAACCTTTAAATGTTCATTTTATGTTCATTTTTCTAACAGGTGCCAAAAACAGCTTTGACATGGCCTCCCATCACTGACATTTAACTGAAAATGTGACAATGCAGTGTGGCTATCTCTTATTCACAATCAAGTGAAAGTTGCTAAGAAGGAGGTGTTAAATGGAGCAACTGTGTGTGTGTGTGTGATTCTCAATTGTATTTCCAAGCTGTGACTGCTTTCAGAGAGTGATACAGGATAAATTACCTTTTCCGTCTTCTCCTCTGGCTCATCCTCATTGAGAAACTCTCGTTTCGGGTAGGGGATCTGACATCCAGCAAACACGCTAGAGAAAACCAGATAAAGATCAGAGGTTAAAGAGTTTCTGCATCGACGTACTCTGCCGCCGTGGCTCCACTCCATTTAAGGACATAAATCACTGTAGGCCAATGGATGAAGAGGAGAGATATGTTCATGCAAAAGTTTGTTAAGGCTCACTCTGTGGTTGGTAACGGATCCTCAAGGAAGTACGGGTCCTGCAGCGCCTGCTCCGATGTGATTCTTTTGGTGGGGTCCATGGTGAGGAGTTTTTGGAGCTGAAGGCAGAAAGCAGGGAGAGATTATTCCAATTTCCCCTGAAATCCTGCACCAAGTCTTCCCAAGTGCTTGGGATGGGGAGACAACAATCTGTGTGTTAAACGGCATTTCAAATTTCTTGATTTGTCTTGGAGCCCTGATGGAAAAACACGTGTCTCGTTTAAAGCTGCCGTGTTAAACAAGTTCACTGAGTTAATCTCAGAGTTGGGCAAGAGAGATCTGTGTTTAAATGCGTCACCGCTAACTCGTCGCCTTTGCATGAATCACACTGGATCACATATTCACACGGCGCATACCTATGAAGCAGTGCAAGTTCACATACCTCAAGGTTGAGTCATAAAGCAACGCGACAGGAGTTTTGTTGCCTTGCATATGTACCTTAGGACCCAACAACAATCTAACATTGGTTTCTGACTTACGCAGACGATGTATTGTGCAATTTACAGTCCCACATCACAGGGTTAAGGGGTTACGCCCTCAAAAGCCTTTATACCTATGCGCCGGTGTGTCCATATTGTTCTGTACTTACGTCACTGAAACACTAGATGGCAACTGGCCAGCTGTGTTGATTTTCACACAATGGCGAGTGAAACCGAGCGGCTCGTGTTGGAGTGAAATGAATGTGGATTAACAGGTCAGGTTCACTAAAACCACAGCAGAGCAGAACATAGAGAAGACACCTGAGTAGATGGTGTACGGGAAGTATGAGCCCAGACAAAGAACTTTACATGATTGTCCAGCCGCTGTGTCACGTCGGCAAGGAAATGCTTTTTAGACCAATTGCAGGCGTCGTGGTCTGTGTCGCCACGTTGGTACACGTATGGCATAAGGTCTAGTGCTCCCAGTCAATGTCACCTTAAAGGGGAACTACTTTTTGACATCCTGGACCTTATTTCTGGCATAAAATACGATCGTTTACTCACCCATATAACTTTGGTGTCATTTTGAGTCGTTCGCTCAACGGGGAATAGCACTAGCGTATCATAACAAAATATTGGTGAAATGAATGAGTTTCGCAGCAGATAATTTGTTATTTAGAGGCTGCAAATTCGGTGCCCCATTCACTCCCATTATATGACTATACGCACTCCACTGGATCTAAATATCTTCCAAACGACTCCACACGACTCTCAAGTTATATGGGTGAGTAAATGACCGTATTTTTAGCCAGAAATAAGGTCCAGGTTGTAAAAAAAAAATCCCCTTTGAGAGATTAAAAATCCCACAAAGTCAAATAATTCAATTTAGCGTGGAAGAAGTTTAGGGAAAAGGTTAGGCCAGGCCACATAGTGATGTTATGGTTATGGTAAGGCCCTAGAAATACAATATCACTGCAATGTCTACTGATGCAACAAGACTTACCAGCAGGAAAACCTTGCTGTCTGGTTTGACTTTATGCTTCTCCATGTATTTGATTAAGCTGCTGTTTGCATACCTGTGAGACGAGAAAGCACAACAACACCACGTTTCTTAATCTGTTCATCTGTCTCCAAGTTTCAGTTCATCACAGAGTGCACTCACGTTGTCCTTCTGAAGTCCTTCTGCAATGTGGGGTACTCTGGCATCTTCCTGATGTCTTCCCAGTCTTTATCTGAGGAATCCACACAACAAGTTCACAAACTGACGAGGAAAAATGAACACCACACATCCGTGTCCGATGTTTGTCTAAGGTTCATCTGAAATGTGGTCTCTAAAATTCTAATACAAATTAATTCAGAGACCTGTAGGCAAATGCAGCTGTGGCTTTGCCTGTGCGTATTTGCAGTTTTTTTTTTTTGTACTTTTGTACAGACCTGCAGGGAAACCCATGACGCTGAATATCCTGTCCAGCTGGTCATGATGGAAGGGGTTACTGGTCTTGATGTCTTCCTGGCGACAGTGAAAGATGGGCTCCGACGTTAGCAGCTCCGCAAAGATGCAGCCAATTGCCCAGATATCTGATGCATGTACACAGACGAGAGTTAGACCGAGTTTAAAACGAGGGGTCTCTGTTCCTAAATGCAATTTTTAAACAGGGAATACACACAAACATTTGTGAAACTGTGCACAGATTAAAAGCTCATATAACCAGTCGATCTCACAGGCCAAGCTGTTGTACAGTTTAAGAAACAGAACTTCTTCACATGTGAGCCCGACTCACCGATAGCTTTGGTGTAGTGTCGGGCCCCCAACAGCAGCTCAGGGGCCCTGTACCAGAACGTCACCACCACAGGGTCGAGGTCCGCAAGCGGCTTGAGGGGAGAGTTGAAAAGTCTGGCGAAACCCATGTCAGCTGCAAGGAGGTGTGTGGAGAAGATAGTTACAGTTAGAAAATGGATGTGGAGAGAATTAAATTGGATTCAAAGTCTCATTCGGCACCTCAAGACATCTCAAAGCACAGCTAAATATGATCTGCAAGTGTTAAAGCTTTCTGGTCTGTTAAATAATAGATAAATAAATAGTTATTAAGCCTCTACTTAAAGGGGAACTACCGGAACTTATGTCTGCCGTATAGTTTTACTCACCCATATAACTTTTATGTAATTTGTAGTCGTTTGGGAGATAATTAGATCAGCATATATCCATATAGTGGGAGTGAATGGGGCACCGAAACACAGCCTCTAAATAACACATTATCTGCCACGAACTCATTCATTTCACCAATATTTTGTTATGATACTCTAGTGCTATTCCCCGTTGAGTCCAGAGTTACCTGTTATCATCATCCAGGGTCTGTACATTGACCTACTAACCTCTGACCTGGATGATGTCATCTCTGAGCGCCACACGCACCCCGCAACGTTCGGCTTGTTTACCTGTAATTTGCTACTGCTAGTTTTTTGCAACATGGCTGAATATTTTTCCGCTTCTGAGGTTGTGGATGACGACTTTTTGTTTATGATGGACGTCCTTACCGTTTTGAGCCAGAGTATACGGATGAGGAGCCCGTTGAAAGGAGGATGTGGAGGCAGAGAGAGGAACAGTTAGCTAAAGAACAACGAACCTCTGCATGTCTGCGAATAGATACCAGGTAACTCTGGACTCAACGGGGAATAGCACTAGTGAATCATAACAAAATATTGGGGAAATGAATGAGTTTGTGGCAGATAATGTGATTATTAGAGGCTGCGTTTCGGTGCCCCATTCACTTCCACTATATGGATATATGCAGATCTAAATATCTGACACAAAAGTTATATGGGTGAGTGAATTACCGTATTTTATGCCAGAAATAAGGTCCAGGTTGTAAAAAACAGTAGTTCTCCTTTAAGTTTAAGAGCAGCTCTGTGTGACAAAACTGATGACACACCTATAATCATGTCCTGATCAGGAAAAATATATGATCGAACAGGAAAGCACCTGTGCTGCCAGCAGAGTTACATTCAGAGGAAACAAAATAATCAGGAGAACCGTCATTGAAGTTACTGCATATGAAATGAATCTGGTCTGAACCCCAAAGGAGTGGCTGGCCTCTGGCTACATGTTTAGGCTCCATGAAGGAATACCTACAGGTACTATTAAGGCCATGTTTCATGTTTCATATGAATCAAAGATACACAGTAAAGGAGTAACAAATCTACAAGGATTTACCTAGAATTCCCCATTTAATTACACAGTGTAAAACACACCGTTATTAGTGTAAGACAGTTTAAGTGTAAATAATTTAACTTACAGCTAAGACAGATGTTAGCTTTCTAGACTAAACTACACTAAAGAACATGGACAGTTTGGTTTCTCTACGGAGTGCAGATTAGTCAATAAACTGAGCGGCCCTTAAACTGTGAAACTGCTGTGGGGAGTTGGGGTCGTTCAGTCCAGTGAATCCTCACCAGCACCAGCTGTAAAAAGAGCCTGGACAATAACTGGGTACTATTACTGGGAGCGCAGGGTTTAAAAATAGACTCCCAGCGTTGCAGCATTACCCTTCAGCCGTCCTCTGGCCAGCTGGCTTATGTAACACCGCTGATCTGAGCTCCCCCGTCAAGCTCTCAGAGAGCAGGTTAAACGCTGCAGCTACTGAGCGCTCAAACGAGTCACTGATCCGCCGCCACGACGGTAAACGGATCGTGCCGGTCGTACGCGTCAAACATCTGCATCAGTCAAGCAATTTACAGATGGTTTTTAGAGTCTGCTTTACCGATTTTAACTCTTCCCCGTTCAGGACCTTCCCCCATCACCAGGATGTTTGCTGGTTTCTGTGGGACAGAGAGAGAGAGAGAAAAATATTAGATGCAATAATAGTAATAGTGAAATGAGACACGCAGTAATACTAAAAGCGGTCCGATATAACATACAGACGTCATCAAAAAGTCTAAAGTTGCAGTACAATGTCAAAACACACCGATATACGTCAATCAGCCACAACATTATGACCGGCACAAGTACAGTATTATCTGGGCGGCAAGTGTACGTCTTGTTCTCAAAGTTGATGTCAGAAGGCCAGATTTGAGCAGCTTTGACAAGAGCCAAATTGTGAGTCAGAGCACCTTTTGAAACGGCAGCTCTTGTGGGATTTCCCAGGTCTGCAGCTATCAGAACGAATTAAGTGATCCGAGGAAGGTAAAGCGGTGATGTACGGTGTGTTGTATTTGACCTTTGTTTTCAGTTCATGTTGACAGCGAGCCAACGCCGTGGCACGCCCTCGGCACTACGCTCTTTGCATAGAGTCAAGCTTTTGGATTTCAGGAAATCGGGTAATAATTAAATGGAAAGTGCAGCGAGCTCTTCCAGAGGCAAATCAGGTAAACTGGTTTGTTATGTAATGTAACACGTGTTCACACACTGCAAATGAACCACATTTAGGAGGCACTGCAATCAGGCTGAGACCACCCGCTTTAACTGAGCTCTGCTTGGTTTATTTGTTTTGGGACAGTGCGATGGTTGTGGTCGTACCAGCCTGAACAAACCAGCCTGAGGGAACGCTCACGGCTTTGGAACAGAGACCAAGGTGTGAACGCACCCTTACCATTTACCTCATGTTTCCCTGATCTCCACATTCAGCAACTATTTTGAAATTTAGTCCCTAGCAAGATAACAATGATGTGATAACAACTAGAGAGCTTTGGTTATCATCTAGCTAATTACTTTACTACTACAAGTAGTGGCCTGTGGCTACTTCAACACTTCATTGTGTTTCAATATTTACTCTTGTTTAAGCTCAAGTTTCTCCTCAACTAACTCCAGGAAAATACAAATCTGATTCATTTGCATGTAAAACGCTCCAAAGGCCAGCTTCTAATGCTGTTGCTATCAGATTATATTAAGTTGAAAACATCTGAGTTAAACTTTTCGCATCAAACACAAACTGCTGGACCCTCTGGACTCAACGGGGAATAGCACTAGTGTATCATAACAAAATATTGGTGAAATGAACATTTTGCGGCAGATGAAGCATTATTTAGAGGCTGCGTTTCGGTGCCCCATTGACTCCCACTATATGGATATACGTAAATCTAAATATCTTCCAAATGACTACAAATGACACTAAAGTTATATGGGTGAGTAAACAATCATATTTTATACCAGAAATAAGGTCCAGGTTGTAAAAAACGGTAGTTCCTCTTTAAGTTTGACAATGCCAAAGTAGCCCTCTTAGCATCCTAGCATGCTAATAATGTGTTATTTAGAGGCTGCGTTTCGATACCCCATTGACTCCCACTAAAATTACACCAAAGTTATATGGGTGAGTAAACCATCGTATTTTATGCCAGAAATAAGGTCCAGGTTGTAAAAAACACTAGTTCCCGTTTAAAAAGCAGCAGAGCAAGAGTAGTTTGAATACTACTTCAAAATGTTCTACATGAAAATGACTCGAAGCATTAGTGGATTTTCTCAAAAGTCTCAAAAGTCGTGTAAATTAGGCAATATTACAGAGCTGTGAGTTGCAAATATAGGTGCTCTTCTAGGATTACATCTAGTATGTAACAGGAGGTGGCGTTCAGTGCCCCCTTTTGTGATCAGCAGTTACCAGAAATGTTTAGTCCAGGTTGTAAAAAACGGTAGTTCCCCTAGTTTAAGCTCTGTGGGACAAAATTGATGATACAACTATATCCATGTCCTATTTAGACAAAATATATGTATGATTCATTGGTAATTATTAATTGTTGCAGCTTTAAAGCATAAGAGTGTGGTTTGCGTTTTGCAAGAGAAGAAACGTGCGGCATGAACACCTTGAGACTGTCACACGTCAGAACAGATGTGTTTTCAGATTAAAGCTTTTCAAAATAATCAGTAATTACACTTCCTGCAATTACACTGAGTTGCAAGCGTTGTTTGAATGCATTTGATCAGAGTGGAAAATGCCACCGGGTCCACGCTCGCCTCCTCACGCGATAAAACGCAACGCATCTGCTTGTTGTCAAACAGTCTGTCCAGTTCCGCCCCGGGATGTGAACCCTCCGGCTCGGCGGACTCAGAGCTGCCTGGGAAACGTGTCTTGTTGCTATAGAAACGGCACTAATAATGAGACCCATTGTTCGAGCTCACAACACAACACGGCACGATCTGCAAACACAAAGAAATGCGTCTCTCAAAAGGCGCAGGCAGTTCGGACTCACCAGCTCCTCTTTCAAATTCTAAACAGGCCCGACTGAATTAATATGCCCTGCCTGAACATATTCATTTTGCGCTGTTTGAAAGACGAGTCATTACCTCTTGAATGGTCTGTAAAAGACCTGAGTGAGGGTCAGAACCTATTCAAAATTCAAGATGACCAACGAAACAAACCAAAGAAGCCCAAATAACCAATAATACACAATGAGAGGATGCGTTTATGATATCTACTTAACACCCCAAAACATTGAGACTTTCTCTCGTATTCATCCGGGGGAAATTAATCATTTACAGTTGGTTTGTGTCATAAATGGATCGGGAGCCTGGGGAAAATAAACACTGTCCCACTGACGACCCGTAAACATAATCCTTGGGGACGTGGCCCTCTTTCACGAGCCCATCTACATCTTTGTCTCAGAAACTAGGCCAGTTTAGGAAACCGAGACACACCAATACAACGGGACACACTGACAAAAAGGCCGCCCTAAAAGCTAAAGGTCGCAGCTAGCATCAAAGCAACGACCTACCGAATCTACATGTGTGACATTTAAGCATGAATTCAGAGGCTAGATATTAAGGCGTTGACATGCGTAGGCCTGCAAACATCTGTAATTACTGCTGCTGTGTGGATCCAGCGCTGCTTCTGGAAGTATGAAGAGTCAAGGTCTGCTGTCGCGCTAACCACATGCGGCTCTCCGCCAATTACTGGTCCACTGGTTTGTAGGAACGCTGAGCTAATCACTGCGGTCGCATTGGTCAACATTTATCAAACTCTTAAAGGGGAACTACTGTTTTTTACAACCTGGACCTTATTTCTGGCATAAAATATGGTCGTTTACTCACCCATATAAGTTTTGTGTAATTTGTAGTCATTCAGGAGGTATTTAGATACAGTGTATAGTGGGAGTGAATGGGGCACGGAAATACAGTCTCTAAATAACACATTATCTGTTGCGAAACTTGTCCAATATTTTGTTATGATACGCTAGTGCTATTCCCCATTGAGCTAAAAAACTAGTAGTCACACAAATGACACCAAAGTTATATGGGTGAGAAAACAACCATATTTTCTGTCAGAAATAAGGTCCAGGTTGCAAAAAAAACCAAAAAACAGTAGTTTAATCTGATCTCAACTTTAATCCTTTTGGTTTGTTTGTCACGAATGAGTGCGGAGGTGAACTAGAACTGAAATTGAATGCAACGACGTACAGTAAGGGACTGTTTCCCTCAGCTGCATTGATTCCCTACCTAAATCTAAAAGAGCGAAGAGACAGTTTCAGTCTGTCACAAATACAAAGCAGCAGCTAAATACTGTTTTAAATAAAAAGGTGATAAGCCTTAATGACATCAGTTGTGGCCGTTTTATGACTGTCGAGATCTAGAAAAAAAAGGTAAAGATGATCTAAGCGAGTTTACGTAGCATCATGTTGAACCTATACACAAATTAAATGAAAAACAAAAGAGTCTAAGACGTTAAAAACGCGTCCAACTTCATCGATTAACCCTTCTGCGAATACATTTTTAAACAGCCTGTGATATTTAAACGTAGTATTGTGCATACTGTAAGGTGAGAGCTGCTAACTCAGCATTTTCACTCATCCAGCCATGCAGGGTAGTGGGCTTGGCATATAGAAGCTGTTACATAACCCTTGAGGGAGAGGGGTGGGGGAGGCAGGCCAAGTGCCTCTGGTGTGGGGGGTGGGTGGAGGCGGCGGTGGAGGCGGGTGGGACAGCGAGAAAAGGAGTGGAGCAGTGGCAGGACATGTAGATGGGGGATGGGCGATGCAGTGGTGCAATGCAAAGCACACGGCTGATTCCTGGGAGAGCATGCAAAAACACACGATTACATAAGAGCAGAAACGCTGCAGTCATGAGGAGCAGGGGGAAGAGCTGCTTGTGGCTAAAGGAAACAACAGGAAGCTGCACGTCGGCCTTGCTCGTTCCCATCACACGGCGAGGTGTTTCAGACTTCGTACGGGCGTCGAGCGCAGCAAAGAGAGCCCCTGGGGGTATTTTCCATAAAGCGGCTCCATGTTTGCTTTGCTACGCGCAGCCCCCTCCCTTTACGTTTGTTATTACTCACACCCGCAGACGCTGACAAAGAGCCAAGCGCCTGTGCACACAATAATCTGATCAACGACGAGAACCAAAAAAGGACAGATTATCCAAGTTGTCCTGCGGCCACAATGGCAGGAAACCCTGGCAGTGAGACAGCAGAATAACACACCGGCGGCGGCGGCGCTACATCAGAGTCACACAGAGTCCGACAATGCGGGGTTTCATCTGGCAGCAGTGGGAATAGTTAGAGCAGGGCCGGAAGTGTTGGTGCGCAGATAAGGGTGGTGTGACCTTCAGGGAGCAAAACAACCGAGCGGCTACCGTGGGAGAATTTATATTATGACTATTATTAAGCAGGTTTTCCCCCCCCGCTTGTATCGCTGCGCTGCTTTCTCGTTATTACTACTACTGCACTAATACACCAGACACACTGACATCAGCTGATGGATCTTTTTCACGTAAGAGGTTCTGCAGAGCGGAGGCAGCGTTAACGTTATCAGTAACACCTGTGGTTTTTCTGATGCCTGCTGTGAAAAGGGACAGCTGGAGGAGTTTGACACATGCTGCGGGGAGTCGGCGAAGGAAGAAATTAAAATGAAACAGGAACTGGATCAGTCGTTTTTCTTGATAATAAATGTCTTTAATCAAACGCAGACTGTTCAAAAGGAATCTGGATTGAAGTAAGCGTTTGAGTAGCTTCTCGTTTCTTCAACAACCATGTCTAAAGACACATCCTGTGGTCGTGGAGAAGATGTTAGTCTGTTTGAGAAGGGTCAAATCATTGACATGCATCAAGCAGAAAAAACATCTAAGGAGATTGAAGAAACTACTAAAACTATCTTCACCCATGTTTCCACCAGAGGAGTATGTTTGACAGATGGGACAGAGGAGACATACTTGAAATACTAGGTTTGGTTCAGCATTTGCAGAATGCAGACACAACTGGGGGGGATTTGAGAGTTTGATGTGTGCATTTTTATCAAGTTTTTGTATTTTTATAAACAAAAAGGTGTTGCTTTCTAACATTTGTGGCTCTCTAGGCAAAGGCAGCCACATTATCTTTCAGTTGGAAACAAGTTATTTAACCTCAACTGATGCAATGAGTAGCTTCTCATTTCTTAAACATGTCTAAGACACATCCTGTGGTTTTGGAAAAGATGTTAGTCTGTTTGAGAAGGGTCAAATCATTGGCATCAAGCAGAGAAAACATCTAAGGAGATTGAAGAAACTACTAAAACTGGGTTAAGAACTGTTCAACGCATTATTAGAAACTGGAAGGAGAGTGAGGAACCATCGTCTCTGAGGAAGAAATTGAACATTTGGTGAAATCAAATCAAAGCAAACCAGCAGTAGAACTCATGGCTATGTTTAATAGTGAAAGTAAGAACATTTCCACACGTACAATGTGAAGGGAACTCAAGGGATTGGGACTGAACAGCTGTGTAGCCTTAAGAAAACCACTAATCAGTGAGGATAACTGGAAATAAAGGCTTCAGTTTGCTAGGGAGCATAAAGATTGGACTCTGGAGCAATGGAAGAAGGTCATGTGGTCTGATGAGTCCAGATTTACCCTGTTCCAGAGTGATGGGGGCATCAGGGTAAGAAGAGAGGCAGATGAAGTGATGCAGCCATCATGCCTAGTGTCTACTGTACAAGCCTGTGCTATGGGGCAGTGCTATGATCTGGGGTTGCTGCAGTTGCTCAGGTCTAGGTTCATTAGCTGGCTACCTGAATATACTGAATGAGCAGCTTATTCCATCAATGGATCATATTCCAAGATGACAATGTCAGGATTCATGGGGCTCAGATTGTCAAAGAGTGGTTCAGGGAGCATGAGATGGATTGTTCCACCACAGAGTCCAGACCTTAACCCCATTGAGAATCTTTGGGATGTGCTGGAGAAGCTTTGAGCAGTGGTCAGACTCTCCATCATCAATACAAGATCTTAGTGAAAGATTAATGCAACACTGGATGGAAATAAATCTGGTGGCGTTGCAGAAGCTTAGTGAAACAATGCCACAGAGATTGTGTGCTGTAATCAAAGCTGAAGGCGGACCAAGCCCTCTTGTAAAGGGATCAGGCTGAAAGTGAAACTAAACCCCAACCCTAGTCTTATAACAACCAGTATTACAGTCTCCTGAATGTTGCCAGTCCTTTACAACAGCAACTTATTTGTTCCATCTTTCTACCAGTTGGTTAGTTTAATATTCACTTTTTTCCATGACCCTTGATGGAAAACAAATCTATCACTTAATGTAAATAAGGTCCTCGTTTGCAACCGATTTCTGTGCCACAGCCAGCTTCTCAATAACACACTTACATCCTGTAGCTGTTGACAATCTGCACAATAGTCCGGAGGCGTGAAACAGCAAGTGAGAACGGCGTGAGATTAGTTTGTGCAGCGCGGCCGCAAACGGTCTGACCCGGAGCGTTTTTTTGTCTGACGTCATCTCCTGAGAACGACTTGCTCAGCTCATCGAGAGTCGGCGACTTCTTAATCGACACGCGGTCATTTCAGTTCAGCGCTGCTTACACGCTTCACGCGTCACCGCCACTGCAGTGGAATAAACAGAAATGATGGAGTTGATACACCGACACTTTTTAATCTAAATAATTCAGAGGGAGCTCACAACAGATCCCATAGATTGTTCCAAGTCACCGCAGAGAGAGTGTGAATGATTGAGCACGCTGCCTAATCCATGCTGGTTTACATAATGCGATGTGCAGCCACCACATGGCCATTAAGGCTTGCAGGGATTACATAAGGGTTGATTCAAAGAAGACAGAGGAAGAAGAGCAGCCAGACTGTGAGGCCCGAACTCGACCTCTGACCTCGGCAAACATCTTAGCTAACTTGCACCCAGACTGTATAATCCCAGTCGTCCATTCTCTCTTGAGCGTTGTCTGGACATAGGCCGAAACCAAAGCGTCTGATTTGATTCCGTCGTTGTTTTGACGTCAAAGTTTCGCCACAGGATCCGAGTGTTTAAGGTTAATCATTCGCATAGACACAAGTGGCGCTTGCTAAGAGCGACAGACGCCGGCGAAGATAGAAGCGGCAACCATGAATACAGATGGGCTGTGGGAGTTTACAGCACACAAATTAAAGCAGGGAGTCAGACTGAACAGGCACAAGCATCAGCCGTGAAAAAGGCTCAGCTACTTTGCTATTTATTACCCGAGGTGGACAGAGTACACACCTTCACTACTTGAGAATAAGTACAGATACTCCTGTCAAGTATTGCTCCAATACAAGTAAAAGTAGCTTGGTCGAAATTTTACTTAAGTAAAGTACTAAAGTATTTGCTTAAAAAGTATCTCAGGAAATACAGGAAAGGAAAGTAGCTTCATTGTCGTTATACAATCCACAGCTTCTCTCTCTCTGTAAACAAACATTAAGCTAGCTAACGTCAGTAGCTACTTTACATACCGCGACATGCTTTTTCATGTTGGAAAACAAGTTCCTGTAGGCCGTGATATAATTTGTTCGCGGTAAGCACAACAAACGTTTAAACTGAAACGAATCAGTTTTTGAGGTTAAAATCTTAAACGTGGGTTTGAGATAAAGCCAAGGGTGTTCGGTGGTAGTTTCTCCCGGTGTTTCTCCGTTTTCTTCCTGCATTGTATGGATTGTATGGCGTGACGTAGTACAGGTACGGCAATAAGACTAAGACAAACCATGTGAGAGTCAACAGAAACTGTTTATTTTCTATAAAGTAAAAAAATAATCAGCTGACGTAAGCACCAAAGTAGCGAGTAACGAAAGCATCAACAGAAATGTAGTGGAGTAAAAATTTTATTGATCACAAAGTGAAATAGATCTGAATAAAGTGAAACTACATTAGGGCTAGCCTAACGCCTTAATCCGTTGGCTGTTAGGCTGTATTGTGGGTAATGCGCTCTAAGTTTGAACAAGAGGGAGACAAATTATAAACCTATTCAACCGTAACAAAAGCACAGCAGGTACTAAACACAAGTGTGACTCACACAAATGTTATTTTGCTCAAACCAAGGGTGTGTCACAGTCTCAGGATGCCGACAGGTATAGTGTACGCACTACTGAATGTTGGAGGACATCGCGTTCAGGTAGGGTGTCTCGTGTTGACCCAATGAGACGAAGAAGAAGAAGAAGCTATTTTTTTACACTAAAGCAATGTTTGTACTGCTAGAAACTACCCTGGGAACCTTCTGGAGAACCTGTCTTCACCCATGTTTCCACCAGAGGAACCAGGGTTAAAATAAAGCCCAATGGACGCAGTTTCACATTCGTGATTAGGAAGTCTCCTCTCAAGAGGTTAGACTTTCTGAACTTTCAGGAAGTCTCTGGGCAGAGATTGAAGTGCGAAAAATTCCTTGACGGCGTTTTAGCATTTTTCAAATTGTTAAAAACCTGCAACTGTGCTTTGATAGAACAGGCTGGAGCTACAGAGTAACCTGTTTGACAGATGGACAGAGGAGAAATACTTGAAATGCTAGGTTTGGTTCAGCATTTGCAGAAAGCAGACACAACCGGAGGGGGTTAAAATTTTTATGGTTTTGGAAAAGAATGTCTCTAAACGTTCATCTCCACTTCCATGAAGCAGCAGAAAATGAGCACCAGCTTTAACACCTAGAACATGAAAAGTCATTTGAAACATAACCATTGATTCAATGGGCCTTTGAAGGCGTATGAAGACGCTAGCGCTAATAAAGAACGTAGCAAGCTAGCCAGAGAGAAGACACCTGGACTTGTACCCATTGGTGAGGCTTTCGAAAAAGCCAAGAAACTTGCCAGAGATGACACAAGAGCTAAAGCTATCGGAGATTTCTAATGTTTTTTTTATCTGAAAAGAATCGTGCACCCCTAATATTTGTATTATTGATATCACCGACAATACAGCGAACCGAACTCTCCATCGAGCTCAGTCAACAACTACTACAAGCGTTGATCAGAATCAAAACAAAAACCTCGTTTAATGGCAGGACTGACTCGGTTTAAGCGCAAATGCCTGACTCTTTGCTGCAGAGAAAGAAACCTCTGTTGAACCAAAGCATTGTGGGAAAAGCAGAGTGGAGATAATCTCAGAGGAATTACCCTTCGCGCCGGGGCTGGGTTAAAGGGCGTGCACGAGTCAGACGGCATTCAGAGTTCAGGATGTTCTGCCCCTCGGGCACAGGCAATCACAAAAACCACAATAGTACCGAGACATAACAACACCTGCACCGAAAGAAACAAAGCTAGTTGGAACAGGTCAGTGTGACAGTTGTTGTTACACATGGGTGAATGGCTTAAAAAGGCGGCAACAGAGGTCCAACTAGTGGCACACATCTAAACCTAGGGCCGCAGATGATAACCGGCTGCCAAACACCAGCAAAAAGTTGTCGGATTGGTTGTGTCGCAGCCTTTAAGCTAACGTTATGCTAGCTGGCAGTTGTGGTATCAAGACCATCCAACAAACACACTAAACTTCAGTTATATTATAATAGTATCAAGTAATTCTGTGTTTAGATGTGTTCTAATTATATTCCCTTGACTTGAAGCATCACTAAAAGAAGCTAACATTAGCATCTGGGCTGATTTGCACAAGTTAGCAAGCACAAAATCTTCAACTACTACATCAGCAACCAACCAGCTAACTTATAACAGCAACTATTCAAGACAAGACCACCCTATAAACCTTGCTGATAGAGAAAATCTCAACATATTATCCACGGCCTTGAAAAATGATTACACAAATGACAGCCAAAAGAAAACGTACAGCTAGGTTTGCTAAATGTTAACCTCGTTGCAGTTAATGGCGTGCCTGCAAAGGGAAACTGGAGCAGTGAAGCTAATATAGCCGCTCACCAGGTCCCGGTGGAGCACCCAGTTGGCGTGGAGGTAATGGATCCCATCCAGGATCTGATACAGGAGAGACTTCACCATCCCCCTGGGCAGCTGCATGGGTTTCTTGTTGGCCTTCGAGGCCCGGTGGAACTTGATGATGTGCTGCAAAGGGAAGAAGGGAAGGTTTAAACGGTGGGAACCAAGACATGTGTCTTCTGAAGGCGTCCTGTGGTGTTTGGCAACAGGATGTTGTTAGTGGGGGGTGTCTTTAAGGGGAGGGGCCTCTGTGGATCATCCCACAGATACTTGATCAGTTTGGGATCTAGTGAATTTGGAGGCCAGGTCAACACCTTGTGCTGTTCTTCATGTTTTTTTTTTGAGTTGTTACTAAATTGTTTTTGTGTGTGCATCAAGAGTGTCATTGCTATGGGGTAGGGGGGTGTCTGGTCTGGTCTAGGTGGGTGCTACACGTCTAAGTAACATCCACATGAATGAACGCCAGGTTTAAAAGTTTCCCAGCAGAACACTGAATTGTGACAAGATGGTTAACTATGCCTGATTGGTGTACAGTGAGAACAAGTTTGGGAAAACCAACAACAGCAATATGAATTTAACTTACTAGACAGACACATTGGTGGACGGCCAGTCGCAAGGAAAACAGGAATTCCAAATTCCACAACGACGAGGTAATAAAAAATAAATGCCTGCTGGCTGGTGGTGTTTGGCAACCACCGTATAAACTAAAGGCAAACTAAAGTACCAGTGTTGTGTGATTTAAAGCGCACAAATTCAAACAAAAACATATCTGTCTGTCTAAAGATCCAGTAATATGCAACCTCAGCGTGACTTTAATCGTTTAAATCAGCCTCTACGTCTTTTTTTTTCTTTCTAGTTTCAGACAGTCATCACACACAACATCATCAAGTAACTGCTTCTCTGCAAGGAACTTACCCAAAGATCATGTTCGGCATAGTCAAAGAGCAGCCACACCTTTCTGTCGCTGTGGGACAGGAACACTTTCTGGAGGGCGATCACATTCGGGTGCTTCAGCTCTCGTAAAAGCTGGAAGACACACGGGGAAGAAATGAGCGACGAAACAAGACAGGATGTGCAAAAAAAGAGGGGAGAAATCAGTCTGTACACGAGCACAAATAAGCCAAAAAAAGTCAGGAGCATTAAGGCTGGTAATGAAATACACAGCACTTACTAAAGCCCCCTAGACAGTATTGTGAATTAATTCATTCACATCACGTAACGCAGAGTAATTAACATCTGAAACGAGACGTTCAGTTTGTCAGCACTGTACGGGCCAAATATTCCTTTTACACGAGACAACCACCCACGTTTCTCAAAAGTAATGTTTAGACGTGAGTCATCGGGTACGTGAACCGGGCATGAGATACTTTAAATGGCAGACATAATCCTCTTAACAGCATGGTTGATTTTATTAATCCGCTCTCACCGTATAAAAAGAAACTCAAACGTGATACACCCCTTAAAGGAGACAATGAAACCGAAATGACAAGCATGGAGAATTCGTCTTGAAAGAAATATCAGAGGCTCCAATGCTGTGGATTCATTAAGTTACCTGTGAGCAACTTCGACGTTGCTTAACCTAGATCTTAGCTTGTTGTAGTTCCTGTTAGCAGTGTGCTCGTACAGACTAACTTTACTTAACTTTACCGTTTTACAACCTGGACCTTATTTCTGGCGTAAAATACGGCGGTTTACTCACCCATATAACTTTGGTGTCAATTGGAGTCATTCGGAAGATATTTAGATCTGCGTATATCCATATAATGGGAGCGAATGGGGCACCAAAACGCAGCCTCTAAATAACACATTATCTGCCATGAAACTCGTTATATTCACCAATATTTTGTTACGAGGGGACTAGCACTAGTGTATCATAACAAAATATTGGTGAAATGAACCTGTTTCGCGGCAGATAATGCGTAATTTAGAGGCTGCGCTTCGGTGCCCCATTCACTCCCACTATATGGATATACATGGATCTAAATATCTTCTGAACGACTCCAGTTGACACCAAAGTTATATGGGTGAGTAAACAGCCATATTTTAGACTAGAAAAACAAAAACAAAACGATAATTCCCCTTTAAGATACTAAAACAATGACTGGAGCTAACTGACTTAGTTATTTATTAAATGATTTCTTAGACGATTAATGGGTGTTTTTTCACAAAGGACGCTGATGACTTCTGTAACTTACTGGCATTGGTGAACTTTTTTTTTCTTTACCTCACCCCACCTCTTACTTCAAGCATGGATTTAAATAGTTGTTAATATATTAATTAATAATCATATTATAAGACCAATGAACACCAACTGTACTGTGCGATCACATCCAAGTCACCCTAATGCAGTGATTAGCTGCCACATTAAAATACAAGATGGTGCTTCAAAGGAACAACATGGACACGTCTAGCACTGTCTTTCCGTTCATCAGTGAGACCCAGGTCGTAACAGCAGCTGAAGGCCTAATGGAGGTTAGCAGCTGCATAATGGAGGACTCCCGTCCTGGTTAACGCTCCACGCTGTGCCGTAGCATTCAAGCAGCGCCTCTATCTCTTTGTCTTTGTAACTGGTTCACCCATTTCACCATTTGCACTAAGCCATTTGCTGGCCCAATCCACGATCAATCCGTCAATGGCCTTTGGACAGGCCTCCATGTCTGCAGGGTATTTCAGCGCAGAGGCAAAGACAGAAGTGAACCAGCTCACAGTGAATCCCACCTTACTGGATGAATTATTCATTAGCACATGCTGCCGTGACTCTTACTGTACAACACATACAGCGAGATGCAGAGAAAGCAATGACTCATGTACTAATTCGTTCCTGCATGGGCGACTGCAAGCCATGTCCTATTTTACACCTTTTACTTTGAATCGTGGCTGACTTGTGTCAAAAAAAGAAAAAGAAAATGACCCTACTTGGCTCAACGTACATTAACACAGATGGAGAAGTGACTGCAAAGATGCCAGCTAATGAAAACACGAGGTTGCCATATCTGCCAAAACCAAGCACCAAAGTGAACCTGCACATCGAGGATTCTTCTACGCTCCACTTCACACTCCAGGAGTAACTAAAGCTGTGTAAATACCTCGTGGCTTTGAAACCAGGTCATTGCCTCCCAGGGAAAGGCTCGCATTTCAGAGAATCCACTGTCGATCCTGTAATCCGTTACTTGTAGAGCTGCTCTCTTAACAGACTATACGGCTCTTACCAACCAGTTAAGTCATTCTGTAAAGCATCTCTGAGCGTCTAGAAATGTGCGGTATAAATGTTTTAAATTATTAATACTTCATGCTTGTGGACTTTTGTTGTTTGCCTTACAGTTCTAATGTTGTTTGGTCTTTATCCTACTCTGATGGCAACTCGAACTCATCCTGTAATTGACTGCACAAATGGTCCTGTCTGTATGTAAGGTAAATATGCAATGCAAATTTAAATAAGGGCTGTTTGGTGGTGACAGCTTCTGGTCCTTAGTTCGGTGTGTCCTGCTCTATGGGTATAGTAGTTTGACCCAGTCTCTGGCTTGGTCCTCGCAGTCTTTACAAGTGCAGCTTTTTGGTCCAGATGCAAATGCTATGCTAACAGCTTGGCGTTTGAGCTCAATCTTAAAGGGGCATTACCGTTTTTTTTTTTTTGTTTGTTTTTTTTTAAACCTGGGCCTTATTTGTGGTATAAAATTCAGTCGTTCACTCACTTGGTGTCATTTGAAATTGTTCGACAGATAGTTAGATCTGCGTATGTCCATATAGTGGGAGTGAATGGGGCACCAAAATGCAGCCTTTAAATAACCATTTCACCATTTTGTTATGATATGCTAGTGCTATTCCCCGTTGACAACTCTATTCATGATTTGTTGTTCTTTGGCCAGTTGTTCCTCTCCCTGCCTCCGCATCCTCCTTTCAACAAGCTCCTCATCCCACTGGCTCAAAACGGTCCATCATAAACAAAGTTGCGTGGCGCTCAGAGATGACATCATCCACGTCAGAGGTTAGTAGGTCAATCTACAGACACCGGATGATGATAACAGGTAACTCTGGACTCAATGAGGAATAGCACTAGTGTATCATAACAAAATATTGGTGAAATGAACGAGTTTCGCGGCAGATAATGCGTTTCGGTGCCCCATTCACTCCCACTATATGGATATATGTAAATCTAAATATCTCCCAAACGACTCCAAATGACACCAAAGTTATATGGGTGAGTAAACAATCATATTTTATACCAGAAATAAGGTTCAGGTTGTAAAAAATGGTAGTTCTTTTTTAAGTCTGACAATGCTACGATAGCCCTCTTAGTAACCAACACTAAACACAAAGCCCAAGGCCCTAAACAAAGAAAATTATTGGCTCATGAAAGCCTGTAACAGATTCTACGGCAATCCAGTTAACGGCTGAGGAAATATTTCAATAAATGCAATGAAGTCATTAGGATATATCGTTTGTTAAACCATAAATGTCATTACAAGCGAATACCTTCAATATGGTATTTCCGTCTGGATCAAAGCAGCAGGTTGACAGATTGGCAACACTGTTTGGTGATAATATACAGTTTAATTGCAACTAATGGTTGTTTAAGTTTTACTTTGACGGTTTGATCATCAATATGTCAGAAGATAAGCTAAGAAACGTTGGAAAGAACCAAACATAAATACATTTTGGCACTATGCTTTCTGAAACTGAATTAAACATGTGTTTTTTTGTCAAACAAGTAATCAATCAAGTAGCTCTTTCAACAATGAAACGTTTAAAGGAAAGTAAAGGCGTTGTTCTTGAGCACATGTGACTTACATCAGTTGTTCTGAAACACTAGTAACACGAGACAGAAACTTTACCCCAAACTGAAATGAGGACATATTGTTGTTATTTTATTTAGAAAGCTCTAATTGTTGTTGTTGTGTTACTGGGTTTGATCAGCAGGCAGAGGAAAGCATGTGCCTTGACAGTTATTGTGTGCAGGTTTCTAGACAATGGAAGCTGCTTCTTATTGCGGACAGATCCTTTGGGTTGTGCCACAGAAAACAGACCACCCCACACAACGAGTTCTGCTGATCTAAAACAGACACATGAAAAATATACACGTCAGATCAACCGCGCAGCGCAAATACTATATTTCTCGTTTTGTTGTGCCTTCGAGGCAGTCCGGTCCAGACTCGGAAAAAACACCACGGGAGGGGAACAATAGTGGAATTGTAATGGGGCTGTTTAATTTGGCCGCCGGATGGGGAAATGAGGTTTGTGTTTAATCACAACCTTAATCCGCGGGCTGTAATGGGTCATTGTGCTAATGAGCCCTGGGCTGTTACGCCTGCAGCCCCGTGGCACCACTTTTAGGAGTGAGGGCCACGAAGGGTGACACCGAAACCACTTTCACCCACGAAGCACACTTCTGGACGCATGCTTAACCCATTTACTGTATACTAGACTATTGTTGTGGTGTAATTCCTGGTGCTTGCTGTTTATGCACGACTTCCGAATGCAGCAGTGCACAAAATCACACCTGGGTTGGTGCATTCCCCAAGAAATGGTTTAACAAAAAATGTCTGTGAAGGTTCTCAGTCATCCAGGCCATGGTAATCCAAAACGATTCAAAAAAGGTAACTGGACTTGTAGATTTTTAGAGAAGACGTTTCACCAGAAACGTTCCCCTAGAACTGAAGAAGCTACTCGGGTGAGAGGTGAAATGTCTTCTCTAAAAATCTACAAGTCCAGTTGCCTTTTTTGAATCTTTTCGGTTTAAAAAAATTATTATATTCTATAAGTTCCTAAGCTCTTCTGATTGGTCTGCTGACCTCCAACCCGAGGGCTCCTACCCTTTGTCGAGTTCCTATTTCCTACGTTACTGGAGCAAACAAACAAACATGATAGAGTAAAAGAGTCTAGGCTTCCAGAGTACTTGACACAACGGCAACTGGAACGGAATGGCTTCTGTTGGGAGTTGTAGCTATTAAATGTTGAATAACATGTACTAGGAAAGATGTTGTCTTACTAACCGGTATTCCCGCGAGAGTCCGGGGGTACGGGAGTCAATTTCACTGTTGGTAACGTGATAGGGGCGGGATAGAACAAATAATCGGACGGACGCTGAAATGCGGGGAGTGTACCCAAAGATTTTAGAAAAGAGAGCTAGTTACAACCCACAATACGTTTGTTGCTGATTGGTAACCTATCAGAGCAAGACAAAGCAGCTGCCCTGTTCACAAGGCAACAGCTTCAGCTAATCGCTACGCAATGCATAGTGTGAGAAGATCTCACACTATAGGCCTGGAGCATGAAGTAGCGTTTTGAGTCGTGCTGAGACGGATCCATGTGGACGCAGATATTCTTGAAACGATGCCAGGGAAAACGGAGGAGGAAAAAGATCGTTTTGGTACGTGTGGACGAGGCCTCAGTGATTTGACCGTGATTAGCCAAACATGCTACAGGGGGGCAAGTTGGGCAACAGAGTTTGATAACTTTAGACAACAATAAAGGGAGCAGGACAGGACTTGGGAGTCTTCCTCTCAGGATTTTTTGGGGGTGGCAGTCACATACTTGGGATATGACGGGAGTATTTTTGTTTTGGGCTTGTGATGGGATAGGAGCGACTATTGATTCCTGTGTCACCCTCTAATAATGTATGCTATGGCATAGGGTACAGCACTGCTACTTACCTTGGATGTAAATCTAACACAGATGCATAAATCTAGCTTCAGTAAACATAGCCAGCTATCGGAAAGGAAGTAAGACGGCGAGATGGCACCACTAATTTCTTTTGCAAAGTGGAAGGAAGTTGCGACAGTCGACGGTAAAAACAAATCAGTGAGCCACACCGTTGCACTCGGTTTATTTCACCTCTGCGAAACTACAGCACACCCAATTAGCATTAAGACATGCAGCGGCATCCAGTCTGTTTACGCACAACATGTGACCTTATTGTCTGCCTGGGAAAGTTCCAACATTGCTCACGTTGTCGTGATTAGACAGTGACAGCACACTGGTGTATTAGGTGTAAGAACAAAGAAGCAGATGAGTGTTACCAGCAGAAGCCCAACCACCATGGCAGGGATTCGTTGACCTATTACTAAAGGCAATATGAAGTAACAAAAATGGCCCCTTGTATTGTTAATACTGACGCACGTCCCGCATTTTATATGATGACAAAGCAGAGCAGAGAAGCTGGCGTCTAAACACATATCAATGCACTACTGATACACTTATCTCAGCGGTGAATAAAACAGGTTTCCACAAGGATTTAACACTAGAACATAAAATAAGAAAACAGAAGTCTTGGGAAATGCAACTGCAGGCTTCAATCACACATCTGTAACCCAGCCTTGGCCAGGGAAAAAAAAAAGAAGCCAGGTGTCCTGCATGAAACGTTTCCATGACCAAAACATCCTATGAGTCACTTTTATACACTAGCGCTGTGGGCATGCCGTCGCGTTAAAGTATATTCAGCTGCAAAAAGGTCAGCAGCAGAAAAGTACTCATTCGTTTGTCTAAAAGGCTCTAAAGATAATTTAAAATCAATCTTTAGCCTAATGAGAGAATGAGTGGCAACACTGCAGGAATAAACGGCGTGGATGTTTTGAAATAGGTCATGTTTTTGTAAAGGGCCTCTGATAGAAAGCGCTTGCTCCACATATTTGCTGCTACGTGTCCGTCTGATCCTGGCCAGGACTGCCCGGTCCAGTTTTAATGAAGCTGCTCTTGACCCATGAGCACTCGCAGGTCACTGATCATCGCACCGACACTTGAAATTCACATGATGCCTGCAACTGGGGTCTAAAAGACGCCTATTACGAGATGTTTTCAGGTGATGGTTAGACCAAAGCCTCATCTTATCTTATCTTGGTATAAACTAATCTATATTCTCTGTAAAACACCGCTCCCACAACTTCCTCCTCGTCTCACCCAGACATGCATTCAAGCATTTTACTTTCCCATTTCACGGGTCTTTCTGATCTTTCACTGCTTAATGTGTAAGAACTGCTGCCAGCAAGGTCGTGCTTGTTTTGTTTCTGCAGTGAAATATCTACATGTCAATCTAAATGAAAGTGCGTGGGCGTTAGTTCTACTTTTGGCTTCTTGTGCGTTTTAAACAGCCAAAGAACACAAGAAGTGAGAATTTCCCCATCTCACCGCCGCGCTGAGGCCAAAGAGGGACGAAGCAGCTGCCTCGTTCCAAATTTTGACAGTCCTACTGCCATTTCTTTCCTGGGCCCCCGGCAGTAAGAGGGAAGAGGGACGGGGAGGGTGTCCCCATTGTCTCTACGTGTTGCCAGTGTCCCAGCTCTGCCACTGACAGATTGCTACCCAGAGTAGGTGCCTCTGTGCAGCCTTCTACTTTCTATCTAGGCACAATGCCGACGCCGTGTTGCATTACATGTTTGAAGCAATGAAGTACAATATTTAATTGTAGGGATGCATTGAATACTGAAAAAATGGCCCAAAAGTGCATTTTTGGTTTTCGTCTGAAAGACTTTTATCACCAAAACAACACGGCTGAAACAGGATGTTTTGATGACGCAAGCAAAAACTATATATAAAGTAGAGTTGTCACGATACCAAAAATGAGTAGCCATGACACTATACCAGACAAAGTATCACGGCTCCGGGTATCATTGTTCTGAAGCGAATTTCTATCGAAGCAGAGCTGTCTTCATGGAGTTCGTTCAGCTCGTTCAGCTAACAGACGGGCGTGCAGAAACAGCCTATCATAGCCCTGGACGTCACCAGTAACAGGTAAACAGCCAATCATTCAGCAGCTGTGTAGTTCGATTGCCATGTGGGTTTGTTTACGAGATAGTAGCATGCATTGAGAAGCCTGGAGGAGAGTAGAGGCGGCCGCAATGTAGCGGAAACTGGCACCGGTAGTATAGTAAACCACGGTAGTAGCATTGTGTAGAATTTCTAGTATAGTAGGAACCGTTACGATTTGGCGATGTGGGGTATAGTATAACTCAAGACCCACTGATTTTTATTTAACATATCACCTGAACTCCAAACATCCAATCAAGGAAGTTTCCCAGTGATGGCTCCAAGGCGAAAGAAGTGCAATACGTTGATCGCGATGACCGGTGAAGGCAGAGCGGGTAGATCGCATGCCATTGGAAAAAAATAAATGTTTTAAATGTTAGTCTAATCATTTATCTGCTGCACCTCCACAGCCATGCACAACTTCAATTCAGACTACTGTCTTTCTTAAAGGGACAGCGCTATTTTTCTAAAGGTGCAGTGCACCAATTATTCTTCATAAAAATTGCACAGTGGATCTATGCTGCAAAAAGCTCCTGCTCCATTATTATTTAACATGAGTGGGGTCAAGTTAAACATTTTATTTTGAATTTTATTTTATTTCAGATTGTGCATTGTTGGAATGTGGTAAATGAATATTTTCATAATTTTGTAATTGATTTATTCTTTGAAATGCATTGATTTTAGTGAGGCTAGCAGAGGTGGACAGAGTATACACCTTCACTACTTGAGTAAAAGTACAGATACTCCTTGTCAAGTATTACTCCAATACAAGTAAAAGTAGCTTAGTCAAAAATTTACTTAAGTAAAGTACTAAAGTATTTGCTTAAAAAGTATCTCAGGAAATACAGGAAAGTAGCTTTATTGTCGTTATACAATCCACAGCCTCGCTCCTTCTCTTGCAGACAGCTTCTCTCTCTCTCTAAACAAACATTAAGCTAACTAACGTCAGTAGCTACTTTACATACCGCAACGTGCTTTTTCATGTTGGAAGACGAGTTCTTGTAGGCCGTGATATAATTTGTTTGCGGTAAGCACAACAAACGTTTAAACTGAAACAAATCACTTTTTGAGGTAAAAATCTCAAACGTGGGTTTGAGATAAGGCCACGGGTGCTCAGTGGGAGTTTCTCCAGGTGTTTCTCCAATTTCTTCCTGCATTGTATGGATTGTATGGCGTGACGTAGTACAGGTACGGCAATACGACTAAGACAAACCATTTGCGAATCAGCAGAAACAGTTTATTTTGTCAGAATTTTGAAAAAAATAAAATAAAAAATAAGCTGTCGTAAGCTCAAAAGTAACGAGAGCATCAACAGAAATGTAGTGAAGTAAAAAGTACAATATTTGTCCTTCAAATGTAGTGTAGTGAAAGTATTCCCCAAAAATAATACTCAAGTAAATTTACTTCGTTCCTGTCCACCACTGGAGGCTAGTACACAGTCGTAGCCATGAATGCAATGCCACTAATAATCGTCATAATAACGTCTTCCGGTGTTTTCGGCTTTCGGCCTTAAGGTTCTCTTAAAAACTACAGATAATACTCCAAAAGCTGGGCGCTCACGTTTAATAACACGTGACTATAACTAAAGCAACACTACAAACAGAACGGCGCTGCGTCTCACGGTCCGTCAAACCGGCGGAACGTCTCGTGAGCGAGAAAAGCCCACAAGAAAAACACCGCTGCCCTGGATCATCCGGCTCCTGAGGACTGATTAATGACTATTCTCATGCGGCTGGCGAGCAGCGGGTCGATAAATCCACTGCAGACTGCTCTGTGCCTGCCACCGGTTAGAGACAAACACTGCAGCTCTGTCTGCAGGGAGACGCCAAAGCCTTCTCCCTGCAGAATGAACAAAGTGGTGGCCACCGGCATCAGCGAGGCACCGCAGCGGCAGCAGTAGCGGCGGCGGCTGGAGTTGGTGTGTGCATAAATACCGCTGACTGGACTGCGGTCTACAGCCCAAGTGTGATCGTTGTAGATCGAGCACGAATTATATTTCGCACCAGAAAAGGACCAGACACACACACTGACTGTAGTTCGGCTCTTTCACTGCAGCAGATGAAAGTGTGCGTGTTCACCACATGTTGTTTTGTTAGCTGAATCTTAATCGTGGCTGAAAGCTCTTCCCTTCGACTGACGCCGAGACACCAGCGGTCATTTCACTCCTAGCAACCGTATATTGGTGCTTTTCAGCCTCCACCCTCTACAAATACAACTAAAATATGTTCCTGTTTGTACAGTGATGCCGCGGAAGAATGGCCGGCGTGGGTCGGAAAACACACACGAGATGGAGACGGGAGAAAAGATGAATGATATGATACCAAAAGAGCCGTTTCCTCAGAGCAGATCATTATTGCTGCCCATTGAAGACAGCTACCAAAAAAAACAACCTCCAGCGTCCGTGCCCACATGTGCTGCCGTGGCAGGGAGGAAAAGGAGAATATTTATGAGGGCAGGATATTTTAGCTGAACAAAAGCTATTGTGACCCAGCAGGGAAAACAAGGCCCCGATTTTGTACGAATGATGAAATTCGTGAACAATGTCTCAATTCATGAAGGTCAAACGCAACGGAGGGAGCAGATGTGAACCAGGAGCAGGTGGCAGAAGGGATTTCCACAATGACGATCAATCAAGACCTTAATATTTAAAGCAACCATTACATGATTGAACCTACCCACACATCTGAGAACAATTACATCATTGTTAGTAGTAATAAAATCAAAGAATATGTCGACGTTTGTACCATTTTAATGTCAAAAATAATGGTTCTCAACATTCAGACAACCCCTATGGTTTTGATTTTCTTCCTCACAAGCTAAAACCTATAACCGTCAGTCTGGAAGTCGCCGTTGAGTGAAAAAAAAAAAAAGCCGAGTTCCTGTTTTTAATTATACCTTGACTGTGCCATCCATAATCCGCTAATTAACTCCACCTAAGCTGGTCAGATCGCCTCCCACAACCGGCTAGCGGGAGGATTTGCCCGGGTTGCTCAAGCATTATCTGAACACAGTCTGTTTCTGTTACAGGGGTTCAAAGGCTGTGAACCAGCAATGGGTATTATGCAACTGGATTGCCACGGGGTCTATGGCCCCCGTTCAGGCCTGGATGAGTGATCCGGTTACAAGCGTCAAGCTCTGGCTACAAACGCATTTGGGATCGGATCATTGAGACCACATCTGATGGTGGTCTCTGGGCCACTTGGGACTTAACATTGTCCACATGTTGTCGAAATGGCCATCTAGTGTACTGAGAGTTGTTATTATTGCTGTTGCAACTGTAGCAACTTTATGCGTTGAAGCAATGGTCCGCACAAACTAGCCACAAAGGCGTTGGGTCTCTTTAGGAACAACTCAACAAAAACATGAAGAACAAGGTGTTGACCTGGCCTCCAAATTCACTAGATCCCAAACTGATCAAGTGGGATGATCCACAGAGGCCCCTCCCCTCAATCCATAGAACCCAAAGGCCCCCATTAACAACATCCTGTTGCCAGACACCACAGGACACCCTCAGAAGGCCTAGTCCATTCCCTGATGAGTCACAACTATTTTGGAGGTACAAGGGAGGCCTACACAATATTAGGAAGGTGGTCATAATCTTATGCCTGTTCGATGTATTTATGTAGTATCAAATCTAGATTGTCAATGGTTCAGTATTGGTCCTGACTACTAAATTTCTACATCTGTAGAGGACCGCAATTCAAAAACTTGAGTTCTAGGTGATGAGTTTACTGGACAAGAATGGTTTGAGGCAACCAAATGGTCTAATAATTACGGGACATACTACAGAGCAGCAGAGTTCTAGGTCCGACTCCCGGGCCAACCAGACCATTGACAAACGCCAAATATCTTTTTGTCATGAGGTTTCTGAGATATGTAATTATATTTTTATAAGCCTAAAAGATCAGACTGAAATGACCACCCATAATTAAAAGAGTAGACATGCCTTATATTCTCAAGGTGTATATCAACATGGAAAAACAAATCAAAACCGTGACCATTTACGCTGGGAAACCAAAATCAAGCGCTGCAGCCAAACCAGCCTCTCCACCCTTCCCGCCTCAACTCGACTGCATGTCGCATGCCAGTTGCTGAACTGCAGTTTGCTGAACGAAGAGTTTGCGAGGCACAAAGGCTCCTTTGTTCTGCCAGGCAAGTCTCAAAGATTTCTCGAGTAAAACCAACTTATAGAGATGTGAGGTGAGGCACACTCTGCTGGGAAATTGGGAAATAGAGGTGGGAGGGACCCACTCCCACCTCCATGCATTCCATACATGTAAAAAGCGTAGCTCTGCAAAGTTGCGTGGCCTACGTACAGCTACAGAGGGTATTCGTGTAACACACATGACTGCACAAACATTTAAACAAGTCTTCTTTGTCGCTAAAACAATCCAGATCAAACATCTGTAGTCACTTTGCTGCTGCTTCAAAAATACGACGAGTTACACAAGCACGGCGGTTTGTGCCTCAGTCAACTAGTCAAGTTGCATTTGACATTTATATTGTAGTGTACACCAAGTTGACCTTTGTTCACCACATCATTGCTGTTATGTATCGCACTTACGACAGTGACTATTACGAGAAAAAATGAATGAATTCGCACTGGTTTTCCTTGAGATAACCTTGAGTTATGGCCAAAAACCTTTGTGATCACCAACTTATCACTTTAGCTTTTAGTCCAAGTGAATAAGCCATATTTGAAGCAGTTCCCTCAGGTTATTGTAAGAGGATGGGACGAATCAACGGACAAACTAAAAACAGAAAGGCTCCGGTCGCGGTCATTGCTGGCGTCGGAGGGAGGCTTAAAAATAAGTGAAATACGTATTATTCACCATCACAATCAGTAAAACAAGGTGTGAAGAACCAAGAGTCCAACAGTCAGGGGTTATTATTAGACTAGAATGCATACAAGCGCATTGTCAGGAGAGGGATTACAATGTTTTACCAAGGTGTGGCAGAATCGTTGATACCTTACGGAACTTCTACAGACGCCTGTCACAGTCTACGTCTGGTCCAACAAACAACCAACAGCTGCAGGCTACGTGGAGAGAATCCTTTTGGCAAAACAAAGGCGGCTTTTCTTCATTACTCTGAAGTGTCAACATAATGGTGAGAAACGAGGAAGATTATTGGATCAGAAGCTGACAGTGATACTGGGCTATGAAATACAGAAGGCTTCTGTGGCGAGGGAATGATGCCTCTGGGTAAGCTGACAGGGAATCCTGTGTCACCGAATGAGAAGTTAGATTAACGCTCCCCTGTTTACAGTCTGGAGTTCCTTTATCCTTGAAATGGCTGGTTTTGTTGCCGTCTATGTCAATGCTGTTGTGTGTCTGAAAAGCACAATAAAGCGATAATCGACAATCAGTCGGACCATGTGAATCGCCTAATGTCTGGGTTTGCCCTTCCGTTTGCATACATGCGATATATCTGCTTGAACTGAATTACACCTGATAAAGACAAAACAAACAGACCATTACTTTTTCCATTACCAACGTCCAATTTCCCTTTTTAAGCCAGTGCACAAGATCTCATTTAGTCGATTCGTCAACTTTACCGCAGTGCCATGATGCTTAAAGCAGGATCTTGATTTGTCACTGATAATAACAACATAGACGCCTCCAAGAAGACAGGTGAGGAGCCACTGCAGCAAACTAGCAACGGTTAATCAAGTGTGTTGAAATATATGGCGTGACATGTCATTCCTGAAATACAACAACGGTACTACAGCAATGCGCACTTATCGGAAAAGGAATCCACTAACGCTAGCAGAGGAACGGCCCAAATCTTCTCAGTGACAGTCAATTAGCAACTTCGCCAAACGTCGCTCTGCAGTAACAGAGACAAGGAGGCTGCACATCAACAATTCATTGCATCTTCTTTCATCGGGTGAGAGGTGGGGTACACCTTGGACAGGGTTATCACAGGGCTAACAGAGATAAACGTATAACGCTATGGCCAATTTAGAATCACCAACGAACCTAATGAACACATCTTTGGCCGGTGGGAGGATGCCGGAGTACCCAGAACCTTCTTGCTGTGTGGCGTCAATGCTAACCACCACTCCACTGTGCTGCCTCAACAAGTTGTCCAAGTTATTAGCTATATACAGAAAAGACTTCAGAGAATTTTATTTATATTTATCCTGGCTACACTATCCCATCTTACAACACAATAGAGAACTATTAAATACTATTTTCGGTGCCAATTCATGTAGGCTACGTATCTGCAGCGCACAGTACGATAAGCTCATGTGTTTATGTTGGCATTGTTGCTGTTGTTGTAGAATGCGTTTTGTTTTTTTTGTCCTTGATGTCAGTGAATGCACCATGCGAGAAACGGAAGTTACAGTAGTGAGTTTGCCGAGTGAGAGCCGTCCGCATATTACAAGCACCAGACTGACGGTGTTTATGGTGTTGACGTTGGCTACGGCCGACAGTAGCCTGTGTTCAAGCTTCAATAAACTTGCAGAAAAGCCTCTGGAGCTTCCTTTGTGTGAGACGCTCGATGTCGACTCAACTTTCACCACGTATTAGTCGACATTAAAAACTCGTAGTATTAACCGATGCCATATTAGATAGTCCTGCAACCAATCAGAGCAACAAATTATGTGACAGAATCACTTTTAACTAGTCACGATCTTAAGTTATTATCTTTTATAACAGACGTGATAGCGGAATCTAAACATCTTGCGTCTCCATAAGGCAGACGTTTTGTCGTGAACAAAGTCAACTCAACAGAACTCAGATGACCTGCACAACTATGCCGTTGTTACTCTTCTGCCCACCTTAACGATGTGATTGGCCCGATGTTTGGAATGCATAGTGAATTCCAGATACAAATATTTTTGTAGGCAGGCGTACTTTGGGCCGACTTCCTGGCTAGAAAGGCGGGCTACTTTACCATCATCTGAGGCTTTCTAAAAGGGATGATTGCTCTTTGAAAGCATGGAAGACAAAGCGAATTAACCATCTCGCGTTTAACCACAATGCTTCTTCATGTATGCAAGTAACATGACACTGCGAGACAGAGAGAGAGAAGGGCTCTGTAATGCTGTCTGATGAGGTGCATGAACGTCAAAATCAAATCAAAGCACACGACGCCACATGAGAGCATCTTCAGCCAATGGTGCGAGCCATCATGTGCCGAGTAATGGCTCGCTCAATAACATGATCCTGCAACAACAACTTGAGTCTCCAGGGACGTGACTCACTCCCTCCACTCTGTTTGGCTGTGAAGCTACTATGAGGACCAGAGGGAGAGATGGGTGAGCAGGCATGCAATCTGACACCCACTTAGAGGCAGATACTGACAAACCGAAAGACAAGAGAGGAAAGAGAGAAGAGATGAACAGGTTTTTTTTTTTGTTCAGGTCCAAACAAAACAAGGAAATACATAGTTAATTGAACAGCGGCATCTCAACGCCAGCCTAAAGCAATATGAGACCGAAGCATCATGTTCGTTTAAATTACCCTCTGAGAGGCCTGCTTCTACAAGCATTTCGAGAAACTGTTCAAACATGTCATGAATCAACGTTATCAACTTTGCATTTTGCTTATAAGAACACAAAAATCTAATCAACACCACAAAGTTTCTTTACGAGGCTAGCACTCCTGCTTCGTTTGGAGAACTTAGAGGCCGAAGAATGTCTTGCTAAGACAAACACCTGCAATAGATGGTAGAACATGTATATCATGGTCCGTCATGGTCCGTCACGGTCATGGCGCCCTTTGCCTTTCGTCTCTTGTTGTTTTTTACAAAGGTTTCTACATTTTTTTGCTGCCTTTGTTCTTTCCCACCTATTCTCAACTACCTTTAGCATTTTTAGCCTTTTGTTTCTACTAATTTTCTAATTTTCTTTCTCTCTTTTAACACTCAAATTTCAATGGAAAACCCCAAGCTGAAGATACAGTAGGAGGCAAAACCAGCAGCCGCTACAGCATGCTTCTTACTTCTGAAGCCCCACAGTGAAAGGCCTGATCACACTGGGGCATTCTTCAAATATTACATATGATCTCACTTTCTCCTGTTCTCCTTAACCTTTATGTTTCTTATTTACATCACTGTATCTTTCGCCGTTTGTTTCTATGTACGTCCGTCTCTGGGTGTAACTCCACACCTCACTGTCACCTGTCCACACCATCACCTGCTTGGCTTCCTGCCGTCCTGCCTGCATGCCTTTAGCTGTCTGCTCCCACCTGCCAACCTCACCATCCTCTCCAATCACCTCCACATTTACTGAACCTTACAATGAACCTGTGTGAGCTTTTTTTTTTTTTTTTTTACTGCATTTTTGGCTTTGGGGTCCAAAAATACCATCGATCAAAACAGCTAACAAAAGCCAAGACTGTAAGGAGGTGAATGCTCGATTGTTTGTTACAAAGCATGATTGTCAGTCTGATAAAAGAAGAAATGGCTTTGTTATTTTGTGAATGCACAAAGGCATATTAAGAAAGCTGCGTCTGATACTCGGCAGGACTGACCTTGGACGCTTTCACCATGTGCAATTGTGAATGAAAGTATTTTTACTAGCTGCAAATGATCCCGCATACCATAACAAAGCATCGTAACGACACAGCTGCAGGCAGATTTATTGGAAAACAAAACTAAATCCCCATTTCAAACGACAAGAGTTTTAAAATGAATAAAACACATTCAAGCCTAGCAGAGTTGAGAAAAGTTTGCTGGCGGTTACTAAAACCAAGCTGCGTTATGAAAGCAGTCAAACCAGGCAGGCAAAATGGGTTTTGGCAAACACGATGCAAACATGATTTGCTTATTAAGTCACGTAAGTTTCCATTGATCAGACAGAAATAGCTGTGGGTGAAAACATCAGGGTTGAACAATGAGGAACGCTTTTTCTTAATATGTCAACATGAAGCTGAGAATCAGAACGATGAGAAACATTTGCGGTTTGCTGTTCTTTTTTAAAAATATGTTGAGGTGATAAATGAAAAAAAAATGGTGATTGAGACAGAAACAGAAGTAGAAACAAAAGGCTAAAAATGCTAATAGTAGTTGAGAATAGGCGGGAAAAAGAACAAAGTGGCCAGGCGGTTAGCACTGATGCCTCACAGCCAGAAGGTCTTGGGTTCGAATCCATGGCTTTATTTCAAAGAAAGTTATAGTTTTGTACTAGACAGACTCGTCTATATGTGGACTTCGCATCAAAGAACCAACCAAACAAAACAATTACTTCTGGAAGCGTGGACGTCCAAATTAACTGCTCAAACTTCACCGCTTTGGGAGTTCTTGTCTAGTCAGCTGTAGGTTAAAGACTGCCTAAGCTCATCAGACCTTTAAGCATTAACTTATCTGCTGACCAAGCCAGAGAGAAACGTGTGAATTATAGCAGTTACAAGAAACACCGCGTGTTAGCGCTAAAACCACTCTAACCAACTTGGTAGAGCCATTTCTGAGAAACAACGCCGCAGAGAAATAAACGCGTATAAGTGGCAATGCCTTTTGATCCTTATCTTACATTTTCTAAGTTACCTTCATGTTCAATGAGCGTACATTCTTGCTGGCTCTTTCCAAAGCCCTCATAAAGACCACACTTTTTTTTTTACCAAATTAAGGTACTCTCTTCACAAGCTGGTATATGTAAACCCATCTCCGAACTCCTCCACTCTATTGTTAGAGCTCTCAACCTACTTTTTTAACCCCACAAGAAAAAAAAAGAAGAAAAGAAATGAGATGTGTCCTAGATTTACCTGCTGTCACTGATCTAAAGTCTGGTATGAGGGCTCAGTTAGCTGTCTCTGACCCCAGTCCTCTTATCTGCTGGTTGGCTTTAATTCTGGTTATTGGAGAATTTAAAGCACAATGCACATATTGGTGTAAGTTTCTAATATACAACGTTACAATAAGGCCTTTTCTTTTCTTTACAATCTTTTCTCAAAGGAAACAAAAACCACCAACCACAACGTCCACATACACGGTGGTTAACTCGATGAGTTTAAGCTCGCTGCCGACAAAAAGAGGAACTGCGAGCATGCGGCATCTTGTTAAGCGCATCGCTCAACAAGTAAATGTTGCGCCGCAGGTAACTGAGCAACGCAGCGGACTCTCAGCATAGTTTGCACCATATGGTGTTTAGCCTCCCTCCCTCCAGGTGAACATACTACAGTGGAAACCAGAGACCCTTACATAACAGCCCATCTGTCCAGTGGCCACGTTCCTTCTCTATCTGCGGGACATGCTGAGTGGCTAACTGACATGCCCTTCAGCGATACAGAAACAGCCGGCCTTGAAAGCAAGATAGTATCTATGTGAAAGGGTAAATCCAGCCAACGAGTCCTCGTAACGAAACCAAGCATCGCCCTTGGTTGATTGTGTGGTTAGGGGTTTTTAAATTCTTGTTGTAATACAGATGGCGTGACATTTGATATCAGGGAAAGTTGTCACGAACCATAGCGTCAACAACGGAAACACATGCTTTTACAATGTGAGGGACAGCCCTGTTCGTTCATTACGGCTTATTTCAAAGGTGATATGAGGTGCACGGAGAGCAGTGATGACATAAATGCCATATTATTCAAAAGAAGGCACAATATTCAAAACTGTGACATGAAGATAAAAGAGTGTGAAGGTTCTCTGTGATCTAGGTCCATGGTATGGGAGTTGCACAATACCCACAGTACCCCACAGTGCCAAATCATAACAGTTCCTGCTATACTAGAAATTCTACACATCGGTACTACCGTGGATTACTATACTACCGGTGCCAGTTTCCGCTACACATGGCTGCAAGCTAAAGATCTGTCTCGCCCAGATGTGCGCACAGCTTACAATCACAAACACGAAACAATACACTCACCACGGCAGAAGCACCAGGCCCGAGCGGCCAGTGTGCCACTGCATCGTCGTCAGTGGCACCACTAATTTTGATCAAGTAATTAATAAGTATTTATAACTTGTACAAATACATTGATAATACTCGTAACCGTGATACTTTGTCTGGTATAGTATCGTGGTTACTCATTTTGGTATCGTGACAACTCTACATGTTATGGTATGTAGGTTCATGGTATGTTCAAAAAAACGGTCTGGACTTGTAGAGTGTCCTGAAGACAGTCAAACTGGTTTCCTCCAGCTATAGGTAAGTATCTAGTTGCTAAGAGGCCCAAGTAATGGTGGGCAGCACATTTAATAATAATAAACCAGTCTGTCAGATCTGAATTAAATCGAATGAGTGGAGAAAGGTCTTCAAGAAACCCAAGTCTTAATAGAGGGAGGCGTAGAGGAACAAACGCTGCCTAAGAACAAGGGTGTGCTGGTGCTCCAAAGCAACAGGAAGTACAACGGTTTGTTTGTCCGTTCATCAGTCGACAGTAACGACACAAGCGGACGCCCGCATCTATTCTTTGGCGGCTGACGGAAGAATGAAAGGACGCGAAAGACGCTTAGTGGTGGCAAGGTTCAAGCCGGAGTCAGCGTTGACTTGTTTGCATTGTTTGCATCCTTGAGGCCCTGACAAACATGTCCTTTGTTTGTTTAAGCTGCCGAGGCTTTTACGATAATCTCACAGCATTTGTGTCAGAGGTTTTATGAAAACACCACCGCATCCACCTGTTATGTATACAGTATAGTCAAAAGTCGGACCTAGTGAACACCCAAAGAAGCTTTTACATTTTATAAAGTGTCTAAAATGTCTAATGTGCTGGACATACGAACCAAACTTACTGCTGCAGAAATGTAGAGGGGTCTGCAAAAGGAGCCAAAATACACTCTTAAACATTATTAACGCCAGCAGTCTGCAAATGAATCATGCATTTTGTCAGATTATTTAACATTTTCAGCTCATATCCAACACCACTGATGGGTAGCATCACTTTTCGGGGTCCATGAATACGTTTCTGTTCTGTTTGCGCTACTTGCACCGCACTGTCTTCGGTTGTGTTGTGCATATTTGCAGGGTACGCGTCGTCAGTTCTCTTGTTTCGTCTTTTTGCATCCGTTTCCCTACGATGCAGTGAATTGAGCATCTTGTAACATTATGCGAATAACTTAAGTACATGGCAATAATTCGTACTGACTACTAGAAGTAGTACCCATGGTGCCAAATCGTAACGGTTCCTACTATACTAAAAATTCTACAGGGCGGTACTACCGTGGATTACTATACCATCGGTGCCAATTTCCGCTACATTAGCGGCCACCTCTACTCTCCTCCCTGCTTCTCGTTACATGCTACTCCCTTGTAAACAAACCCACATGACAACCAAACTACACAGCTCCTGAATGATTGACTGTTTGCCTGTAACTAGTGACGTCCAGGGATATGATAGGCTGTTTCACGCTGGGTCAACCCGTCTGTAGCTGATTGGCTGTTCGTGTGTCTCTGCCGGCAAGAACGAACTCCATGAAGACAGCTGCGCTTCGATAGAAATTCAGTTCAAAACAAACAACAAGCTAAAGTTCTGTCTCGCCCAGATGCGCGCACGGCTTAGAGTCACAAACACGAGACGACACGCTCACCACGGCAGAAGCACCGGGCCCGAGCGGCAGTGGCACCACTAATTTTGCTCAAAAAACTCCAAAAGTCAACATTATACAACCAAACAACATTATAAGTAATTAATAAGGATTTATAACTTGTACAAATACATGCAGTTCATAAACATAAGACAGTGAAAAAGGGTTAGACTATTAGGCTTAGAAATGTAAAGTAACTTTCTCAGACGAATGAGCACTCCCGATTAAGCATCTCCTTAACATAAGACAAACATTTTCATTTCATGCTCTTGTCATTAATTAACACCTCAAACACACCTGTATTTTCTTTTTATTAACACATGAGCATCAGTTTTTTGTTCAAAGCGTTCAAACAGTTGCACATATAACATTCTGTACAGTACACCATGTGAAACGTGCAGTTGGAGAATCTGTTTTCATTCATGTCTGCATTGACCCATCAAGCATCAGTAATGAAAACTGTAACTCACAGCAATTTCCCTGCAGGCGGACATTGATATTCCAGTGCCTTCTATTTGTTTCAGTGCATACTCCTTCTCATCTTTCCTGCGGAAATAAAAAGTGAAAAGGGGAGAAAAACGTTACTAGATGGTGCATGTTTCCTCTTGCAGCATGCAGTAAACATCATCCAACAACTCTTGACTTTTGCTTTGCCCTTTGCGTTCTTATTAAAGCAAGGAGAAACACAGCGGAGGGTTTAAAAATGTTTTCAACTTCCACCGAGGGATCCCTGCCACGGGAGATAGCTTTTGGCAGCAAAGAGCCATTAGCTCCTTGCAGGAGTGCTCTGATGTTGCCCACCTTCCCCACCCTTCCCCGGGCCTTGGATCATTGCCCTGCATCACCCTTGATGCACAGAGGCTCAAACTACATAATGACCCGGCTGCAATCTCAGATTTTTTTTTTTGCAGGATTGTCATTTGCCCTTGTGCATCACGTTTGTGCATGAAATGTGCATGAAAAGTGAAATGTGACGCCTGCAGGGCAGAGCACATTCAGCAGACTGATATTGATTACTTGAGATAAGCAAGTGTTCTGGTGCAGGAAACCCAGGCCGAGCAGAGAGCGGTGCAGAAAATGAGCGCTAAAAGGAAACACGCTCTAGTTAAAAGCATTGAAAAGTAAACACGGGCCGTGGACGGCATGCAATAACGGCTTCATTCAGGGAGCGGTCCACACATATCAAACAGCTCCTCGTGGAGCGGAGATCAAACCCTCTTCAGCCTAATTTGAATTGGAGATGGATTCAGCACACATCTTGTTACTAATTGAGCTGTACAGAAATACAACCCTTAGACGTGTAAAGATGAATCCGTCCTCGTAGTTTGGACTGCTCCTCCTTCGTGTAATTCTTCACTTTGCAAACTTGGAACGAGTTACCCAGCTCTGAAAAAGACTCGGCTGCTGAATCACCCCTCACTCCTGTTAGAAGGTGCGTTTAATAGAACTGAGTAAATGTTATTGTTCAGCCGAGGCCGTCTTTTAAACAGTGGCGTGTATTTAAATGAATTCCTCTGTGAATATCTTTGTAATATAGTTTGCTCTTTAAAAGGAGGATGTTTACTTTTGCTTGGAAAAACCCAGTAAAAAAAAAAGAAAAAAAAAAAAAGCCAACTGTTATTTTTCTGTCAGCAGACAATCCACTAAATTGTTGAGGTAGTTTATTTAGTGCGTTGGCCAAAGGATAATTTTTCGTCTGCAATTCCTGGACTTGGGTTATAAATTCACCACACAAACCAGTGATGGACTTTAAAGTACATTTACCCAAGCTGATCGCAACTCATACAAGAAGATTTACCTTATGTTACTTTTGTGCGATATTTTACATCGTTTACGATATATCGTCAAAAACATTCCCCACGGTAAGAATATGTCATCCCGCGATAAAAACGATAAATTCCCATTGATGACGTATATGAATGCGCGACACACTCGCAGCCCAACACGTGTGGAATATAAACAAATTGACGATGGCGGAAGGCGGAGCAGATACGCCGGGGAAGGAGGAGCTAGTTTGTAGACGAGGCTCCGCCTACATTATCTTCAACTTGTTTGGTTTTAAAAGTCTGATGCGGAGCAGCAATTTACAACATGCAAGGTGTGCAAACAAATAGTGGATACAAAGGACAGTAACGCCACTAAAACACAGCTCAAACCAGAATATGAAGAAAATGCGCAAGAAGCAGCGTCGACTTCATCCAAAGCCTCAAAAACAACTCAGATGAAACTTGCCAATGTACTACAGTCAAAAGGATTAGGCTAAAATTGTGTTTATCGTCATTTTTATCGTTACCGTGATAAATAGCAGAAATTATCGGGATCAATTTTTAGTCCATATCGCCCATCTCTACTTTCGTGTACTACCTTGCACTTCTACTACACCTACAATTCAGAATATTGTGATTTTTAAGGCTCCAGCTATGCACTGCGTCGACGCTACGCAGTGCATAGCTTCGTGAGGTAATGCAACCAACGCTGAGGAAACAAAGGCGAACTTGGGTGCATTAAGGTCACGAAGAGGTCGTAGAACAGCAACGTAAAAAGACTAAGAAGAATAAGACAAATGGGGAAACTGCAGTTCACAGAAACAGCTTCCAGAAAATGCAGAATAAAAAAATAGCAAGATCAAAAAGAGTAGCTACAAAAGATAAACAGAATCAGATAGAAATATTGCACGGGTTGAATTGTAAATAAGTTTTTACACTTATGGTGTAGTACTACTGCACATACGTATGATGTAGTAATATTGCACATGTTAAGAGTGTTCATTGTGGAGCCTAACAGCAGCAGGAAGGAAAAGACCTTCTGTATCTTTCCTTCACACACACAAGAGACTTCATATTCGGAAGAAATGCTGGTAAATTATCGCAAATATTAACGTTAATAGAAGGAGTCGTTGTCATGTCCAGTTTGCATGTCATGTGCTTGTTGTGTTGTGCTATAAGAAAGAAGCTAAACTCTCTCCGTATCTGCTCCGTGTATAGCTGTTTATGCTATAACTCATTATATAAAAGTCAAATACCTACAGTCGAGGCATAGCTACAGAATGCCTGACAACACCCACCGGGCAAGTGTCGGCTTGCGTGTTCAGGTCTATTTGGGTTGGCCCTGTCGGTGGGAGCTTCTGCACTCATGTCGCAGCGCTTTCAGTCTTCATGTCTGTTTCGAAACTCCTAACCCTGTGGTCTGCGGACGCGCTGGTGACTGGATCTTGGTGTGCGCTCTGCGATGCCAGGACCATAAACCCCACGTTTTGAAAAACCACCAGAGACGAGCAGCCCTGGAAATGTCTGAACAGAGTTTACTCTGGACCTGAGCTCTTGTAGAAAACCTGTAACGTTATTACCGTACGCCCGCGGCCGATCTCACCGACGAGTCCTCCGACCCTAATGAACGCTTTTGGAGGTTCGTGCCTCCTCTGTGATACGAAACGTAGAAGAGATGTGTTACTACCAAATGACGTTAACGGCGCTATGATAACTGTTTGGTTAGGTTTAAGCCTAAAGCCGTAGCATTAGTGCTAAGCAGGTGTTTGCATGCGCCAAATAGTCAAGTTGTCACCTGGCCTATTTCTTTGCTGCCGTCATTGTTGCTATGACCGCTATGAGTCGTTAGATCTTGTGACGTGTGCATCTGAATGCATTTAATTTGCCGTCTGAAGGTATAAATCAACACATCTTGCAAAATAATCACCCTCAGTTATTTGAAAGTGCCACTGAAAAGCTCCCTAGTTGGGAGATGAGTAAAGTTGTGTACACACTGGGCTTGAGGTGTGGCCCTTATGTTCAGCTAGGAAACTGGGGGGGAAAAATTAAGATAAAACAAGCTTTACAAGTTAAATTGAATATGTGACGCCCTCCTTCCCAAGGGCCTTGCCTTTGAGAATCCCATCCAGGCTAAAGTGCTGGCATCTGACGGCAGCATCTCTCCAGATCCCACTTTTCATTGTATACTCTGGTTTGCCAGAGGCAGACTAAAAACACAACAATACACAAGCTGTAGTGCCGCATCCACACTTGGCTAGCCAGGTCATAGCTTTAAGTCCTTTAATTCCTTTCTAAAGTGTTGAATGAGTTGACCTCTTGATACCTAGCGGAGATGAAATGAAAGCCCTCCTGGTAAAGCTATACCGCTTTCTTGGCTTTTTCCACAGGAGAAACTTTGACTTGTCGTGGCAGGGAACATTCAGGTGCAATGACTAACATTAATTACACCTGTACCTCAAGTAATACATGAGATTACATCACCGTTCAGTGCATCATCATAATACATGCTATACAACCATCATTGCTCTTGGCTTGTTCCTGATGATTACACCGATCCACAGGCATGACGGAGCAAAGGAGGAGGGTTTATCTTGCAGCCTTAAACAAGAGCTCAGGTGTTGCTACCGCCAGAAAAGGCCAGCTGTAATGTAACTGTTCTCACCTTTTAACCTCACATCGCATCTCTATTTACGCCGGGGTCGAGGAGGCGAATGAGATAAGACACTCCCTGCAGCCTTGACTCAGCTTTTACAGCTCAGTGAGTCAATGATGAACCCGAAATGACTTTATTAGTCGCTTTTGGCGTGAGCATCCCGGACACTCCCTAAGGGTGAATACCTAGAGCTTGTCTAAGAACTGCATTCCCGTCAGGAATCCTGATTGGAGGTGTCACTTTGCTGGAAGTTGGAGCGACAGCATCTCGCAATTCTGCATGACATCTGGTAACATACAGAAAGGCTGAATAGACTTGATAAAGCCTGGCCTTATGATGATTTACCAATGCTTACATTGTACACCGGTTGCTGACGCAGGATTGGTGTGCTGACCAATAAACGTACAGTTAAAGTTGCGACATCGTAATTTCACAACAGCAGCTGCTACCAGATTCCCGTCTTACTCCTCTAGGCTAGTGAAAACTTAAAGGAGACTGAGAGATGTAAAGTCATGACAATCAATACCAGCAGTGGCTGATAACATGGAGACCAGTCACATCTGGCGTATGCTTCCTTGAACAGACTATTATCTCAGCAGTTACTGATACAAAATGCATCAGTTTTTTTACAACCTGGACCTTATTTCTGGCATAAAATACGATCTTTTACTCACCCATATAACTTTGGTGTCATTTGGAGTCGTTCGGACAATATTTATACCCAGTGGAGCGCCGTGCATATCCATATAGTGGGAGTGAATGGGGCACCGAAGCGTGGCATCTAAATAACGCAAAATCTGCCGCGAAACTCATTTCACCAATATTTTGTTATGATACACTAGTGCTATTCTCCGTTGAGTCCAGAGTTACCTGTTATCATCATCCAGGGTCTGTAGATTGACCTACTAACCTCTGACCTGGATGATGTCATCTCCGAGCGCCGCACGCACCCGCGGCGGTCGGCTTGTTTACCTGTAATTTGCTACTGCTAGTTTTTTGCAATGTGGCCGAATATTTTTCCGATTCTGAGGTTGCTAGATGACGACTTTGTTTATGGCCAGAGTATACGGATGAGGAGCTCGTTGAAAGGAGGATGCGGAGGCAGCGAGAGGAACAGCTGGCCAAAGAACAACAAACCGCTGCACATCCGCGAATAGATAACAAGCAATACCGGACTCAACGGGGAATAACACTAGCGTATCGTTAACAAAATATTGGTGAAATTAACGAGTTTCGCGGCAGATAATGTGTTATTTTAGAGGCTACGTTTCGGTGCCCGATTCACTTCCACTATACGGATGTATGCGGATCTGAATATCGTCCAAACGACTACAAAGTTATATGGGTGAGTAAACGATCGTATTTTACGCCAGAAATAAGGTCCAGGTTGTTAAAAAAACGGTAATTACCCTTTAATATTAGGACTTCCCTTACATATCATTTAATCCGGGTGCAATTTTAATTATACTATCATGATATAATACCACGATAGCAACCCTGGCTTTTTGAAGTTTAACAGCAGTATCGTAAAGTGCCTCGGCAACACTCCTTTCGTAGGATAGCAAAAGTTTACGACTGCGAGTTTAACACAAAACACGTGAGTAATTGCGTTATAAAACATCGTACGAGCCTTGGCTAAGACAAGAGTATTACGCAAATTCCGAACTGTGGAATACAGTCGAAAATCCGTCCAGGATTAAGGAGTATTTCAGATATTTGGGTTTTTTTAGGGTAAATAGCTTACATTTTTTTGTTACGTCAGAATGATTCAAGTTTATATAATGTGAAAACTCTTGTACAATTTAAATAAAAGCTGCACTGGCAGGTATAATTGTGGGTTGGGAATTTGCCAGTTGGCACAGTGCAGCAGAAATGTGAGTCCATCTTCTTCTGGCGGTTATATACATTTCATTCACACACTGCTAGAGTACCAAAAACAAAAAAACAAAAAGTTTGACATCGCACAGTGCGAAAAAAAACTGAGGCCCGCGAAATCACGTTGAAATGTCACTATCGCGATACCAACTGCCCCCCTCTCTTTGCGTTTAAAAACGTTAAGGACAAGCTACCTCGGTCGCCACCGCGGAGAAGAGACTTGTCAAATCGTAAATAGCACCGCGGCTTTGGCGTGTTGTTTTGGGGGGGTGTTGGGGAAGAGAAGGAGGTGGGGAGGAGGAAAGGGAGGAGGTGTGCGCGCGTGTGTATGTATGTGTGTGTGTGTGTGTGTGTGTGTGTGTGGGAAGCGGGGGGGGGGGGACCGTTGGTGAGTGACTGAGTGCGTTACATGAAAACAAAAACACAGAGACACGGGCTATCGCTTCGGGGAGGCTCAAATCTAACGCCCCGTTCAACACAAAACCGAGGTGTGTGTTCATAAAATGCATCCCGCAGTCAGTTTTATGTCAGTACAAACAATAACGTTCACGGTTATCTTACCCGTCTTTGCGCTTAGCTTTATAAACGTGCCCGTAGGTGCCTCGACCCACTTTGCAACCTTCATATTCGAAAAGATCTTCTACTCTCTCTCTCTCGGCCGCCAGCTTTGTTTTGAAGTCGTAATCCATTTTAACCCATAAATACGTCTTAATTTACAATAAAATAAAATATTAATTATTACATGCATTAATTAAATAATCTGGTCGTTTTATTCCCCCACCATTTCCTTGTTTGGGATTTTGGTCTGCTCCGCTTAATGTTCACTGGCTCGTTGACGTTTCTAATTGGCGCGCAGGGCTCCCTGGGTAAGGTAGTTCTTGTGGGCAGGCGCCGCTGTTCAACGGCTTGCGGGCGCGGATGTAAGGAACTACAACCCGCGTTTCTCTCTGCGGTTTGTTGCACTTTGCGTACTCATGAACGCTCTTCAAAAATGCAGCCGTCGGTTGTTTGAGATTATTGTGTAGACTTTTAATATAAAATAAATGAGGTGTAAATTAACCGAGCCGAACTGATATAATAATATTTTTTATTATTTTTAATAATAATAATTATTATTTTTAGTAGTAGTAGCATTTGCCAGAGGAGTATAATAATAGTAACAGTGGTATAAGGAGTTGTTTTATGCATTTTATTAGAAAAAGCAGTGCAATCTATCTAATGCAGTCTTACAGCTCGGCCATCAATAGTTCTTTAGACGACCTCATTGATTTTCTATTTCTTTTCTATTAAGTCGTTGTGGTTTGTTGCACTGGGCTGCATTATATTTAAAAGCGTTCATAATGGTTATCTTGTGTGTGTGTGTTAAAGATGTGGACGGAATGTTAAGGACATCGTTAGAAGACGTATAAACATTATAAAAAAAATAATAATAAAGAATTTAAGGGTACCACAGATTGCCAAGCATTTGTTTATTTTCCTGAAAGTAGTCTTTTTTTAAGACATAGTGTGACATCAACTCTATAGTTCAGATTTAAAATTTTATATTCGTTTACGTAAATTAATGCGTGAAGTTCGTGCAGTAGGGATAAATATACAAGCCGTTAAACTGTTAAAATGTACATACCGTATACTGTATAGCTGTAAAATATTTATTTTTATATAACTACGCAAAATAGCCACACTTAAGCCAGCATAATCTACGGTTATATTATTATATCAAGCTTATAAATTGCTGTTTGGGTTGCTATAACTGGATTTTACTTTTTTTTTTAACGTAGGTCTACAGTAGATAAAGCTAAAGTGTGTATCTCTATCTGATATCACGTGAGGAAACCCCTCGTTACGCTATGATTGATAGCTTTTTGGACCAATCACCAATCACAAACCCGGATGCTATGATTCGATTGGCCTGACGCGCCGCCGACGTAACACTGCGCCAAATAAAACCACCGCGCACCCTTCCATTCAGTGCTTTACACAGTATGGCCGGCGATATTAGCTAGCACACGCTAACGGTATTCTCTGCAAAAGGGAAGACGGTAACTCAAGAAAATCAACACCTGGATTGCTTAAAAAGGACTGTACCTCAATAAATTATAACTGATCGAGGAAGGATTAATTAAGCTGTACACGTTATAACCGACGGTTATTACATTTTTTTTTTCGTTGCTGGGTGTCTGTTGTCCCATGATGGAAGATAACGGTGCACATTTCTTCGAGGGGACCGAGAAGCTGTTGGAAGTGTGGTTCTCTCGGCAGGATGAAGCCAAAGGAACTGGGGACCTCCGTACCATCCCGAGGTTCGTGTCATTTCGGCGGATCAGGTGTAGTCGCGAGCCCTCGGTAGCATGTGGAAACGTTGGCGGAAACGGCCGGGGCACATGCTTGGCTGCACGCCCTCACTTTCACGTACCCTGGCCGAAGCCGTTAAATCTCGTTTTGTGTGGCGATTTAACTCCGCTTCTTAGCGTCGCTGCGTGTTTAGTTAAAGCTAACCAGGAAGGCAACCAAATTGTGCCCACTACCAAGTAAGCTAGCTAACGTCGTCATTGGAAAATGGCCACCTCCCCCTTAGATCGGCACCACTTCTAAGCTGAGTCATTCATTCTTCACCCCGACAAATTTTCACCATTTAACACTTTATTATCATGATATAATCACTCACATGCTATTGCGAGCCTTATATAACTTGTATAATGTTTGAAAAGGGGGATTTGTTAGCAAGTTGACGACCGTTGATGGCTAGCTAACTGTAGCTCGTGCCCGGTAGCAGTTATTGAAATATTCACCTGCCTCCTGCTGCTTTCTCACTTACACTGCGGATTTTAAATACTATAATTTAAATGTAGTCGTCGTTATATGTATTCACTGTGTACATTAAGCTTAATTCATCCTGCTTTTTATTTATTTATATATATATATTATTCATATATCAGTGCGCACGCGTTTTATTGCCCCGCACTGTTGTTGGGAAATCGCAGAAATACTACACCACGGCGCTAAACTACAACATAGATGCTTAATGGAGGTTTAAATTGAGTTTATTTCTTTCTGCGTCATTCGCCGACGGTGGAGGGAGGGGAAGGGGGGGGCTCCCTGAAGATGTCAAGCATGTGGTCGCCCCGTCTTCACCTCGTGTTGTCGCCGCCGCCACCACCGGCACAGATCCCGGTTTAATCCCGGTCTCTTAACTCCTACAGCGGCTTTGTTTTTGCAGTTAAACCGACAGGAGTGGCTCTTAGACAAAAACGAAAAATTAAATGTCTGTAAAGGCAGATACACTGAGTCATCCACGAGTCATTTCGGGATGATATCCCATGACCCCCCCTCTCCTCTGTCTGCCACAGCTCCGGGATCTAGTGTGTTAAGTTTTACTAAAAATTGACCGTAGTCCTGGTCTTAGTCACGTTTCTAGCCATGTTGAAAGTCCCCTCCCAGTTTCACTGATTGGCTAGAAGGAGGTCTCCCTTCTCTGTGATTTGCTTGGAGGCATTTGGCTGCATTAAAAAAAAAGAAGAAGAAGAAGAAAGTGATGTGACATTCAGGGAAATCCACGTGGATGGTTTGAAAGGAGTCTAACCTTTGCCCTGGTTCAGCACCGCAAAATACACTTGTTGCTCTGCGTTCAAAGAGCTTGTGTCCAGTCGAACAAGTTAAATAGTTTACATAACTGTGGAGGAAATGGAAGTGATTCTTGTGCGTTAAGTGGAGTAACTTTTGTTGTAGTTGCTGATAGACGCTGTTTTGTGTGTGTGTATATATAATAGACACTGTTTTAGTGTCCACAAAACTGCAGCTGTTTGGAAATGCTTCCCCCGGCAGTCCTCTCCTCACGTGTCCGAGAAAGCATTTCACCTTCACTTTCTCTTCTTCCACCTGTGGGTTTATCTCCTACAGACCTTGGCTCCTCAGCCGGTCGCCCGTTGTCGTAATCCCGCATTAGATAACCGCACAAAAAGCTCCACGGCAAAGGGTTCAAGGCCAAAATCTGCCGCCGCCACGAGCGACTTTTCTTCCATGTTAAAGGTCGGTTTGAGGAAAACCGAGCGGCCGGTGGGGTGAATGGGGACTGGAATTAATTTACAGCCAGAGGGCAGATTAAGGGCTCAGAGGGACACTGTCAGTGGATCAGGCTCGCTGGGCGTCAGCCAATGTCCAAATAAGTCCACAAGGGCATCTGATTCACAAATGCAGAGCTCGCTCACATTACCTCCGCTGCCATTCCTCAAGGCTCGGCGGCGGCGCCGGAAGCTTATGGCTGCCTCTAGTGACCGTCGGGTAGCTGGTGGTGCAAACCGGGGAACTTTATCGCCCCGATACGCTTAGAAACATCGTCATCCGTGCAGTCAGACTCGTATGCATGTGTAATATTCTTTTTAAAATCCTCACACACACACGTTCCCACGTCGCCTTGGCATCGACCGAGACTCCTCGGTGTCATTTGGCGGCGGGCTAATCTGCTCCTTTCCTGGAGACCACCTTTTCTTTGAGGGAAAACCCGATCCCGCCGAGCAACCAGAAATAGCCCCCGGTGTACATTTCACACTGAAACGGGAGCTGACCCAGGTCTTGAGTAACGCTGACCCTCCGGTGCGAGGCGCCGCGCATTTTGCACCGGCCCTGATGTCACCGTGCATGAAATAGTGAAGCGTAAAACCCCCGACGCAGCCGTAAATCTGGATCGTGTCACGCCGAGCGATGCTTAAGCGCAAACGCCACCGTGTAAACATTTCCACTCGCCGCCTTTTATTCTCGTCCGATTTTTGTTAACGGCTCTTGCATAACAAACAACGAACTCACTCACTCTTTCTTGTCTCGCTTTGGCAGCCGCGATCGAGATAAGCTGGCTCAGTAGCTCCTCGTCTGCTGCTTAACATAGTACCGCGTTACGTCACTCTGTCTGGACTCGTCGGACGGGAGAAGGGAAAAAAAAAGCGGAAATGATTCAAGCGTGGCTCGGCTCCAGGTAGAGTCCCGGTGAGCTGGAGCGGAGCCGGGGTTCTGGACGTGTTCTCGAAGGGGAGCCGAGACATTTCTCAAGTTTGGCGTTTGTTCTGTGACATCTCTGCTCTGAAAGCAGACTGCTTAGACGTTATAAGCAGTAGTTTTAGTTCCGCAAAACTCGCAAGACAAGTTTTTAGGTGAAGGGGCTTGAGGCCGGTTCTTGTTTTTCTTGTTTTTGTACTCTCATTCCTTTATTGTTTCCTGTGGTATTTGCTTATTTCTAATTCGTCTCTTGCAGCGTTTTTTCTTTTCTTTTATGGGCCGGGAGCAGGTGTGGCACAGTGGGGGCATTTTAGCTGCACAGCGGAGCCTAGGCCCTGGACCACTAGCGTTATAAAGTGGTCTTTGTTTCCTCGACCGCGTGCACGAAATAAACTTGCAGCAGAGACTTTGCTCGGCGCACGCTGCAAGCAATCCGTAGTCACGTGTAATTGGACTGGTTGGCATAAAAAAAGAGATTTACAGTCGACACCTGTTTGCTGTTACTGCCAGTTACAGGAGCGCTGGGAGCCACTCGGGCACATTCCTTGGGTCTCCGGGAAGACGCTGCAGACAAATGCGGCCGGTCCCGTCCAAGTCTTGGGGAGGGGGGAGCTTCACGGGGGGTGGAGGGGGGCAACAAGGAGCAGCCTGGCAGCCTGTCTGTTCTGTTTGACTGTCAGAAGCCAGATTTCCTCCTCCTCCTCCGTCAGATCAATGCTTGGCTCGTCTCTGTCTTCGAGACATCCCTACAGCCAGATCCATTTGGGATTATTGCTCTTTTGTTTACCGACGTCTCCACTAGCGCCGCGCATTCAAGGAACTGAATGTCTCCCTGCAGGGTGTTACTGCAGAAGCCCGTGTGCTTTTTCCCTATTAAGACGTTGTCCAAACATCTTTAACGTGCCCTCTAGAGAGCGTGTTTCACGTGCATGCAGACGGCAAAATGAGTCCCCTTCCTCCTTAAACGAGTCAATAACAGCTGTTAAATTGCTAAACGCTGCTTTCCCCTCTTTCTTCTCTTCTAGGTTTGAGTGGGACAAACTTCTGGAGAATGTGCATTGTTTGATCATAAGTGTGACAAAGACTGACAAGCAGGAAGCTTATATACTCAGGTGAGTGCCGGTGTCCGTCCTCACCTCTCACCCCCCCCCCTGCCGATTAGAAGGCAGGTCGGATTAGACAGCGGTCACCTGTAAGCGGCTTGCCACCGATAGCAACAGTCTCCGTGTCAAGCGGCGGTGGCGGGACGCGCACTGTACAGAGCCTCCTCCCCTCCTCCCCTGGTTAAATCATACCTGAGCGCAGGCGAGCACAGACAAGCGAATGGAAAAAGCAGCGACACAAACAAGTCTGCCAGGTTACGCAGATCTTATCCTGGCAACCAGGAAACGGGTTGGGTTATGTAACAGGGTTTATTTCTTTTGGCAACGTCCCCTAATATCATAAACACTCAAACGATTCACCCGACAGTAATTTCTTGTGCCGCTTGTAGTTTGATGATCGGTAAATGTTTTATTCTTTATACCTGCTTTAGTGTCGAACGGATTTTGTGTACAGTGACTTAAACCGACTGTTTGTGTTCCTTATAATCGCCTCTCTGCCGCTTGACGTGAAACACGAGGTTAAGTTAAAGCAAACGTCTTTCTGCTGTAGCTTTTCTTACCTAAATAACATGAAACGTGTGTGTGTCACTCAGCTGATCTGACCTGATCAAAGCTGAGATGATGTTGGTCTTTCTGAACAGTCACGCAGACGTGCGATGGCCGTGAACACGTTTAACGCCTTGTGTTTTTTTTTTTTCTTTTCACAGTGAGAGTAGCATGTTTGTCTCCAAGAGACGTTTCATTTTGAAGACATGTGGAACCACCCTCTTACTGCAAGCACTGGTGCCTCTGCTGGAACTTGCCAGGGAGTACTGCGGCTTCGATTCCATCGAGGTCAGTCACGCGGGGAGGTTTTCGATCGACGCCGCTCACTCGTTCGTGACGAGCGAGGCTCTCATCTGGTTTTTGTGTTGTTTTGCAGAATTTCTTCTACTCCCGCAAGAACTTTATGAAGCCGACCCATCAAGAGTTCCCTCATCGAAACTTCCAGGAGGAAGTGGACTTCCTCAGCCAGATTTTCCCAAGTACGTAGCCAGGCATTTCTGTCTCGTTCTTGCAAATATGTTGTTTTTAAATTGATTTGAGGTATTTTTTGTGCTTCTTATTCATGCCCTGTTTGTGTGTGTAATAACGAATATATTTTATTAAAATGATTCTTGTGGGAAGCCAGTTTTTGGCCGAAAATGCACTTTTGGGGCCATTTTCGGCCGAAACTTGCTGCGGTTTTGCATCATCACGACATCCTATTTTCGGCACATTTTCGGCCGAAAAGTTTCTGGACTTTTATTGCCGAAGCAACAACCGCAGCAATTTTCATCCGAATGTGCATTTTCGGTTTTGGACTGAAACTATTCCGTGCGTCCCTGCGAAGAACCGTTTATTTGACAAGGAACAAGTGTCCCTAGGCTCTAGATGTAGGCAGTAGCATGCTCAGTTGACAATAATATTTATGACGCCTCCTTTTTTTATTTATTTCCTCAGATGGTGCAGCCTACTGCATGGGACGTTTGAACTCTGACTGCTGGTGAGCTCCATGTAATCCACACTGTTTGTCGTGAATTAATTCTGTGTAGCAAGAAATAAATTAAAAGAAAAAAACAAAAGCAACATCTGAAGCAGTTTCAGTTTGTGGACTCAGTGTTTTTTCCGTCGCAGCACGACGTTGTTGCATGACATTTCGATTGGGATGCATAAAAGCACCGCACCAAACGTGGTCTCAACAAAGCCCCGTCCCCGCCTGTCGCCCACAGGTACCTGTTTACTCTAGACCTACCAGAGTACTGGGAGAACAAGCATGCGGATCAGACGCTGGAAGTTCTGATGAGCGACCTCGATCCAGCCATCATGGACCAGTTCTACATGAAAGATGGTGTTTCTGCAAGTGATGTCACTCGTGTGAGTCGATCGATCTCGGGCGTGAAGCAGCCGTTGGCGCTTGTGTTTGGAAAAAGAACAAACTTGTGACCCGTTTGTATTTTCTTCCCGTTTCAGATGAGTGGAATTCGTGACCTGATACCAGGTTCTGTGATCGACGCCACAATGTTCAACCCTTGTGGATACTCAATGAATGGAATGAAGACTGACGTGAGTGACGCCCGGTTCTTCTTCCGTCTGGTGTCGTATTTTAGCAGTTTTTGTTTTTTAACTCTGCCTTTTTTTTTTTTTTTGCGTCGCTCCTCCAGGGAACCTACTGGACCATCCACATCACCCCGGAGCCAGAGTTCTCCTACGTCAGCTTCGAAACCAACCTCTCCCAGACGTCTTACGATGATCTGATCAGGAAGGTTGTGGAGGTGTTCAAGCCGGGCAAATTTGTGACTACGCTTTTTGTCAATCAGGTGCGTTTTTAAAAATGCAAACCTCTCTGTTGTGGTGTGATTTGTTTTTAATCCGTTTCCCCCCCCTGTGTTTGCCCCTGCAGAGCTCCAAATGTCGCAGCGTCTTTTCTTCTCCCCAGAAACTCGAGGGCTACAAGCGCCTCGACCGCCAGCTCGCCCAATTCAACGACTACAACTTCGTCTTCACAAGCTACACCAAGAACCGCCAGCAGAACCAGCAGAGCTGAGGGTCAAGGATGAAGAAGAGGCGCAAAAAGAAAGGTGGGCCCGCCGGGCTCCACCCTTGCGGCCGCCTTCACCCCACGCCAGTGGAGAGCTCTTTGTCCACCCCCTCCCCCCTGCCCCTCTGCTGCCGCCACCGCCGGCGCCCCGGCAGCGCCGCTGCCTCTAGTTTAACCTCCAGTTTGAGTTGTTTGCATTGTTGTACCTGTGACCTAGATCTCTTGCATGAAAGCTCTTTTCTCTGTTTCGATATTCTAGCCCACTCTTGCTGTGATCTTGAAGTGCATGTAGAGGAATTGAACACGCGCCGTTTGAGAACGTCCACCCGTGCCCAGTACAACGGTTCCTTCCTGCAGGTCTCCCCCCTCATCCCCCACAGACAAGGCTTCCGCCCACACTAGACCAGGGCCCTGACATGCTCAGATCAGTCTGCCTCTTAAAGCCTCAGCTCAGCCACTCGTTGAAATTTTAAAATTCGATCAAACGACTAGTGACTGCTGTCTACAAGTCACTACCAGTGCACTTTATTAAATAAATTAATTAATTAATAAATAAATAAACGGTACGAAAAGAAGGCCAACCTTCTTGTCTCAACTGGGATTTTGAATGTATAAAGCTTTCGGCGTCGTCGGGGTGTATTTGGGTTTCCCTGGCGTCGCCGTGCTCGCTGTTGCACTGTTGGAACAAAGGTTTGCATCTTATTGGTCGGAGCGCCACCGCCACCGGCCGCCGCCGTACGCTGCACTTAAATAAAAGATCTCTGCTTTGCTGGGCTCTTGGAAGCTCTTATCTCTTCCCACCTCCTCTCCTCCACCTCGACAATCACACAGTCCATCATGCGCTTCCCCCTGAATAGACAGGCTTTCACCGTTGTATGGATATGAATCATTGAAGACATCCAACGTGCGCACTTTGTCAGACCCATGCTGCTTCCCTTTCCCCTTTTTTTTTTGCTGTATCTATGGGAAGCTTCTGGATCTTGTAACCCCCCCCCTCCCCACCTCGCAGTCATACTCAGCACTCAGAGTTTCCACATTCACGTGAATTGGTTAAACGGAGAACTGAATGTAGCCATGCAAAGTGGCCTGTCCTCTCTCTCTCCTCTCCGAATGTACACGTCTCTAGAGAAAAGCCTGGACCAGGTTTGAGCTGAATGTATGACTTCAGGAGAGCGCGCCCCGCCCCTCCTCTTCCCTCCCGGCCGCTCACAATGCCCTCTGCTGACCGGCCACATTGAGCCGTGACACCGTCGAGAGCCCGCCGCCCGACTGGCTGCGCCCGCGTCCCCCCCCTCCCCTCCTCCCTGCTCTGAATGGGAAATAATGAATCGGACACTTTTTTGCTCAGTTGCCCAGCAAAGCATTTTTCTTTTTCCCGCATAATATCCCATCCTCTCTCTGTCTCTTTCCGCCCCATACAGAAATCTGTAAGCGCACAATGAAGGCCCACCAGTCTGAGCATGCCAGGGTGATCCTGGATCATTCCACATGTACCTGCTGCATAGAAAACTGCCATTTTATTACATTTATTGTGCCCACAATGTTTTATATATATTATTTTCTTGTTTTTTTGAGGGGCAGTGAGTCAGTCAATGTGACCCAACCAGCATTATTTTTGATTATTTTTTTTGAAATGAGGGGAAAACTAAATTTTTGACACTTTGGTGCATGTGACTACTAGTGCCGTGTTGCTTGACAGCGTAGCTCCGTCTTTTCCTCCGTAACGCTTCACCAGCTGACGGCGTCGTTAGAGTTGCCCCCTTCCCTCCCCGGTCCTGTTTCAGGCTCGGGGAAGGGGGCAATTCCTCGCAACCCTGTTCAAGCTGCGGACGAGAGCAGGTCAGGTCCTCGTATTCCTCCAAAGCGTCCACGGCTCGTCTTCTCCTGCCAGAGAATGCAATGAAATGTGATCATGACGTGACGAAGCTTTTTAGAGCTGTTCTTGTAATGCAGTACGACTTCTGAGACATGCGCGGACCGCGCTAGTTAGACCGGTCGACGGAGTTGTTCGTGTAGGAGCCGGAACTTGGAATAGTTTCCCGGCTTTTTGGAGTGGCTGCGTTATTTTTTACCCGAGGACCAATCTCTGCTCTTACATGAACCACGCTCCACCTGCTGTAAGAAGAAAAATGTCTGTAATCTGCCACGACTGTTAACCTCCTTGTGTTATTTTTTCTCTTTATTTTTTTTTTTTATTTAAGAAGTTAAAATGGCACTGTCCACAAATTCTCGGAGCGCTCCGGGGAGCTTTAGTTTCCGCCTTGTCGGTGTGGATCATTACGATTTTTTTTTGTTTTTATTTTTATACGGTGAACTCAAGATACATTTTTGCAGTTGAATGGTTGTAGAATTTTATACAAAAGATATTTTGTATTTCTGCTGCGGACCAATTTTTTTCCCTTTTTTTCTTCTTTCCTTTTTTTTTTTTTTCCATTCTGCCCTTCGTGTCCAAATGTTTTTCTTTCGCTGTCATCGTCCCAAACTGTTTTGTCCTGAAGTTACGGGATGACTTTCTCAAAGCTGGCCAGGTCATCTTCTAAATATGTTCCTTTTTTTTTTTTTCTTTCGTTTACAAATATTCAGAGGAAAGTCAGAAAAGCCCCCCCCCCCACCCCCTTTCTACCCCCTCCTCCTCCCTCCCCCCTGTGTGAGAGAGAGAGAGAGAGGGTGCAGTTGCAGGATGTACTGAAGGAGAAACTTTGCTGTTCTAATTCTTTCTTTTGCCGTTCTTTGGATGGTCAAGATGTGCTAAATATATCTGTGTTACGAGCTTGATGCTTCAATAAAAAAAAATGATACTATCTGTTCAGTCGCTGCTTCTTTGTGGAGTATTTTTGGTGTTTCACGTCGTGCCTCTTTAATGCCGTCAGTCTGGGAACATTTAACAAACCAATAAAACCTCATGACGGCTACGGAAACACTCTCAAATAATCGAATAATAAAAATCTGATGGTTGTGAATTCTGCCTGGGAACCAACCTCAAACATGTTCACCGCCTGTTGGTTATGAGCTGTAAGGACATTGTTTTGCGCCACTGATTAAACTACCAAACGCATCCAACGTACAAGATGAAGCTGTACTTTATCCATAATTACCTGGAGGCCGAGTCTCTGCACGACGGCAAGAAGACATGACGTCAGTGGACCGCTACAAGTGAAGTCGTGCATTTAAATGGCACCAAAGCAGAAGTAGATTATTAAAATCACGTTTCCAGAAATGAATTTGTGTGATGTATACTTTTGTGCTGCTGGGTAGTTTAAAAAATGTTTTCCAAACTGCCAGTAAAGTAAATTCACTCAAGTGCTGTATTTAGAAGCGGTTCTGACGTTTACTGAAGTATTTTCATTTTGTGCTACTCTCCACTTTGCCTCTGTAAATACGTTTTACTCCAGCACATTTATCTGACGGCAGACTAGATCATCTTCCAGGCAGTATCTGAACATATTGTCCCCAAAGCTGATGTGTTAGAAGCAGGAAAAATAGACGAGTTTAAGGTTTTAAGTGACTTTGACGAAGGCCAAATCTCCAAAACTGCAGCTCTTTATGGACTGTTCCCTCTCTGCCGTGGTCAGTATCTATCAAAGGTGATCCAAGGAAGGAAAGGTGGTGAATTGGCGGCCGAGGCGCAAATTGCTGAAGACGTTTTAAATGCTGGTTCTGATAGAAAGATGTCAGAATACACGGTGGCATCAGGGCGCCAATACTGACCCCTGTCCACAACCAGAAGGACCAGGGATGGGCCGTCAGAACTGGAGCTCGGAGAGCAATGGAAGAAGGTGGCCTGGTCTGATGCCTGGGTGCACGTGGCACCAGGATGCATCATGGGAAGACGGCAAGATGGCGGAAGCTGGGTTCTCTAGAGAAACCTTGGATTCTGCCATCCACGTGGACGTACCACCACCTAGCTAAGCAACGCTGCAGATCACGTACACCTTTTCATGAAAATGGTATTTAATGGGGGCTGTGGCCTCTTCCAGCAGGATAATGCCCCAGATGTCAGGGCAACTGAGCATCAGTGGCATGTCGGACAGGCCCCAAATTGCAGGCTTACAGGACGTAAAGGTGTGGGGTGCATGTCTCAACGAAGTCGGGGCTGCTTTGGCGGCAAAAGGAGCAGCCGGGGTGTAAACAAATGATGTAAAATAGATTGAATGAGTTACATCAGTTTAACTTCAGTCAAATACAGTATTTAAAAGCTATGGTCACACTGATTAAGGTAGTAATCCTGGTTTAACTGCAAACTGTGCACAATTTACAATAAATAAACTCTTTGAAAACAAATAAAGTATTTTTTATTTTTATATTTTTTGTAAATATTCCTCCTGCACACGAGCCTCTTTGATCGTATTTAGCCCTGTGGCTCCTCTGGTGGTCAGTTTGTGCTGTGAGCTGCAGCTTTAGACACTAGGTGGCAGTAGCGCGTTCCTGGCCGGATATCAACCGCCTTCAAGCACCAACGAAGAAGAAGAAACTCCGTGTGTTGTCTTCCGCCCCGCTAATTCACGTGGACGGCACAAACAGCGTGAGAGGGTGCCCCGTGTCTGGAAAGGAGCACGAATAAAGACAGAATGGCGCAGTTAGGCGGCGTATTGTAAGTTATACACCTCGTCTAAGTGTTTAAAGGTGTTTAAGTGTTTTATCTTCTCCAGAATAAACTCGCTCGGTGCTCGTAAAAGAGATAAGATAAGCTAACGTTAGCTTAGCTCGTGGTCTGGCAGCTCGTTATAGTACTGTAAAACCTTTAGAGGTCTAGTTACCTTCCTCTTAGAAACTGACATACAAGTGAAATGCAGTTTTGTGATGAAGAGGAGCTATATTTTTATTACCTCTCTTGACTTTACATTAATTAATGGTGAATCCTCTTGTCAGCCCTCTGCTGGACTGTGTAATCATACCACAGCAACGACTTAATATTATGGGATTTATCAATCCTATGACAGATGTTAATTAAAAAATAAAAATAAAATACAATGCTGTTACTATAAATGCACAGGATGTAATAGTGGCATTAGTGATTTCCAATTTATAGTTGCTGGACAACTGAGAATAGTGGAAAACGTAAAATACGATCTTTTACTCACCCATATAACTTTTGTGTCATTTGTAGCCGTTTGGGAGATATTTAAATCTTCGTATATCCATATAGTGGGAGTGAATAGGGCACCGAAATGCAGCCTCTAATCATAAAAACATATATATGTATTGGTGAAACTCGTTTATTTCACCAATATATTTTTATGATATGCTAGTGCTATTCACCGTTGAGTCTGGAGTTACCTGTTGTCATCATTTCCCATTCTGAGGTTGTGGACAAGTAGCAAATTACAGGAAAATAAGCGCTAAATAAGCCAAAATATACGCTCAGAGGTGACATCATCCGGGGTCTGTAGGTCAATCTAAAGACCCCAGATGATGATAACGGGTAACTCTGGGCTCAACAGGTATTAGCACTAGTGTATCATAACAAAATATTGGTGAAATTAACAGATATGTGTTATTTGGAGGCTGCGTTTCGGTGCCCCATTCACTCCCACTATATGGATATATGTAGATCTAATATCTTACAAACGGCTACAAATTACACCAAAGTTATATGGGTGAGTAAACAACAGTATTTTATGCCAGAAATAAGGTCCAGGTTGTAAAAAACAGTAGTTCCCCTTTAACACAGGATAACCTTCAAGTGCTGTTCTTTCTTGACACCCCTGTGGTTGGCACACTTTTATTTCTGTGAAACTGAACAGCACTGTCAGCTTTGTCACCTTTCCCTTGTGTTTGTGTCTCATCGCCAGAAAACCCAAGACGAAGCGCTCGAAGCGTTTCTTGGAGAGCCGGGCGCCCAAGCTGACAGAGGATGTGAAGAGTACCATGATCATGAAAGGCGGCAACACTAATCAGACCATCACCCAGGCTCTCAAGGACATAGTATGTTACCCAGTGACGCTTATTCTACACATCACACTTGAGTGTGTTTTAAAACTGAAATTAAAACTCCAACCAATTAAGAAAGTGACGGATTGGTTTGAGATTTTATGTGGACTACCCTACTCTCCTACTTTGTTTTAGTTGCAAGATACGAGGTGTGACTTATGTTTTTTGTTTCCTCACAGTATTCCCTGAAGAAACCCAATGCTGTGCTGTACAAGAAGTAAGTCTCATTGGTTTCTTTAATAAAACAACAAGGTGTAGTTATATAATAATGAACCTAGACCTGAGCAACTGCAGCAACTCCAGATCATAGCACTGCCCCATAGCACAGGCTTGTACAGTAGACACTAGGCATGATGGCTGCATCACTTCATCTGCCTCTCTTCTTACCCTGATGCCCCCATCACTCTGGAACAGGGTAAATCTGGACTCATCAGACCACATGACCTTCTTCCATTGCTCCAGAGTCCAATCTTTATGCTCCCTAGCAAACTGAAGCCTTTATTTCCAGTTATCCTCACTGATTAGTGGTTTTCTTAAGGCTACACAGCTGTTCAGTCCCAATCCCTTGAGTTCCCTTCACATTGTACGTGTGGAAATGCTCTTACTTTCTCTATTAAACATAGACATGTGTTCTACTGTTGGTTTTCTTCCATTTGATTTCACCAAATATGAAATTTCTTCCTCAAAGACGATGGTTCTCCACTATCCTTCCAGTCTTTAATAATGTGTTGGACACTTCTTAACCCAGTTTTAGTAGTTTCTTCAATCTCCTTAGATGTTTTCTCTGCTTGATGCCAATGATTTGACCCTTCTCAAACAGACTAACATCTTCTCCTCAACCACAGGATGTGTCTTTAGACATGGTTGTTGTAGAAATGAGAAGCTACTCATTGCATCAGTCATTAGGGTTATTACTGGATTTAATGTGATGTCTAGTTCCTGTCTTGACAAAGTCTTTAAATTCATTTCAGAAAGAACATAACTCGACCGTTTGAGGACTCCACGTCGCTGGTGAGTTTGTAAGATCCCGTATCCTAAAGGCTTCCTTTGCTGTTGCACCGGTTTCTCACTAATCTTTTCTTTATTAGGAGTTTTTCTCCAAGAAGACTGACTGCTCTCTGTTCCTGTTTGGCTCCCACAACAAGAAACGGCCCAATAATCTCATATTTGGTAAAGTCCAACTCTCGCTCGCTCGCTCACTCTCTCCCTCTCTCAGCCGTATGATAACATCCATATTACATCAGCAGGAGTTAAGTGATGAAACAAAAGTGAATCATATCAAAACATTTGTGCATTTGTTTTAAAAGATTTCTATGTGACACGATTCAGAGAAAAAAAAAAAAAGTTTTCAACAGAGTGATGGTCTGAGGGTGGAGCCGCCTCCTGTGTCTGATTGTTTTGGCACACAGTGATCTGTAGCTCCTACCAGAGGAGTTGGAACAAGTTACGTCCAGCCTAGTGATAATAAACACACTGAGTAAAATGTTAGCCTGCAAGAACGTGAGTGACGTGAGAGGCAGAAACCTGCTTTTGTTTTTTCAGACCAAATGCTACGTCTGTAATAGCTTCTTCCCTTTGTTCTCATCACAGGACGTCTGTTTGACTTCCACGTGCTGGATATGATTGAACTTGGAATTGAGAAATACGTCTCCCTGAGCGAGATTAAGGTAATTAACTGTGTTATTCCACACGTCATCTGTTACAGGACATTTGATTAGCCGCTTTATGTAGGGGTCTCGTCTTCATGTTGCGCAATACCTCCCTAGTCTCTTATTTCTGGCATAAAATACGGTCTTTTACTCACCCATATAACTTTGGTGTTATTTTAAAGATATTTAGATCCACGTATATCCATATACTGGAAGTGAATGGGGCACTGAAACGTAACCTCTAAATAACACATTATCTGCCACAAAACTCGTTCATTTCACCAATATTTTGTTATCGTATGCTAGTGCTCGTCACCGTTGAGTCCGGATGATGTCTTCTGACCTGGATGATGTCATCTCTGAGCACCACTTACAGCCACAACGGTTGTTTGCTAATGCTACGTTTCGTCTGTAACCTCAAAATCATGGCGCAAAAAATCTCCGGACCATAACATGTATCATAACAAAATATTGGTGAAATGAACAAGTTTCGTAGAGATAATGTGTTATTTAGAGGCTGTGTTTCAGTGCCCCATTCACTCCCACTATATGGATATACGCAGAACTAATTATCTCCCGAACGACTCCAAATGACACCAAAGTTATATGGGTGAGTATACGGTCATATTTTATGCCAGAAATAAGGTCCAGGTTATAAAAAAACAGCAGTTGCCCTTTAAGTTACTAACTGAATACCACTACTAATACCAATAGCTCCTAAAATATAGTTTTTGTTTTCTGTTCCAGGTCAGTAAATGTCCTGAAGGGACCAAACCGATGCTGGTGTTTGCAGGAGAAGCTTTTGATACAGAGAACGAGCACAAACGTCTCAAGAGTCTGCTCATAGGTATGCAGCCTTCATCAACACAACAAAGATGTTACTACTACATGTTTATGGAATCAGTAATCCATTATGTCTTTGTCTTTTTACTTCGTGTCTCAGACTTCTTCAGAGGTCCCACTGTGCCTGCGGTGCGTCTGGCAGGTTTAGAACATGTTCTGCACTTCACCGCCCTGGAAGGGAAAATTTATATGCGCAGCTACAGGTACTGAAATTAAATCTGCATCGTCATGCTTGCATCCAGAGAAATATTAGGCTGTTGTTGACTTTTGTTTGTACGCCAGCCACTCGTGTATTTTTAATGACCTGTAACTGCAGGTGTCTGTTGAAGAAGTCCGGGTGTCGGACGCCGAGGATCGAGCTGGAGGAGATCGGGCCTTCGTTTGATTTCGTGCTGAGAAGGACGCACCTGGCTTCTGATGACTTGTACAAGTTGGCTCATAAACAGCCCAAGGCCTTGAAGGTAAATGTCACGCAAGCAGAACATCTACCTCGACTCCCTCAGGCTTGCTTTGATGGGATCATCACATAGAAAGGGAAGGTTAGCAGCTCAAGTCTGCCTGAAAATAACAAATTAAATTTAAGCTTTCAAGTAGATGTCCTGTGAGTAAAACTCTAGAGGGGCAATTTTGCAGTCGATTGCAAGGAGCTCTGTTGGCCAGTGTGTTCACAAGTTCTGTGTGAAACCACTTAACCCTCTGAGGTCTAATTGACATAACAATTGACATAGTTGTCCGTTTTTGACTACTTTTGGTTTTACCTTTTATATTTCATCTTAAAAACAGTTTACCTCACCATGTTGGGTATCAATCTTTTCAGCACAACCTCACATGTGTGATTCTAAAGTAATTCTTTCATTCTGACATACTGTATTAACACAGTGAACCTAAAATACACTAAAAACATAAAATCCGAGTGGAATCCGAGTAGTAGTAGATTTTTCACTGTGAAAACCACAAACATGTTTAATGAACCATTTTTATAACTGAGAATGCAAATCTATACTGTGAATTTCAAAAGCTTATATACAAATTTAGCAAACAAGAGTTATTTCCAACTATTTACATTGAAATGCAGGAAATGCATCAGGTGTTTTTCGCAACTATTTACAACCATTTGTACTATCTTCACCGTCGTCCCTCCGTAGATCATACATAGCGTCACTCCCACAAATCTTCCCTCTTCCTTAGCAACCATTGAATGCTGGAAGCTGGATGATTGAATGATGTAGTGTTTGTCCTGAAGGTGGTGCCAGAGGACAGCCAGTCTGAGCTGAGCTTTAGTGCTAGAGCTTTATTTTCCCATATCTCATCCCACAGTGTCCAAATATTACAAACAATATCTCTCTGTAACTTTTATTAAACCAAAACGTCTGCACTTTTTTCCTCTGCTACAGCCCAAGAAGAAGAAGAACATTTCCCATGACGCTTTCGGTACCAAGTTTGGCCGCGTGCACATGCAGAAGCAGGACCTCTCCAAGCTACAGACACGGAAGATGAAGGGCCTGAGGAAGAGAAGGGGAGCGATAGTGGCTGAAGAGGAAGACGCACAGGCGCCCAAAGTGTCCAAAGTGGAGAGCTGAAGCTGCTTCCGACACCGGCCTGTGTCCATCCCTGTGTCCGTCGCTTTAAAAGACTGTCAGCTTGTCATTGATGGCTCTTACTGTCAAGGACTTGGCATGTGAGCCCAGTGAGATCTATTATTCATTTCCCTGTTGTAACATTCAGGTGTTTTGTTCGTCCTGACCGTCATGAACGTCAGCATGACTCATCAGAGAATCAGTAAATCATTTATTTAGTCAGATTTCAGTCAGATGGTCAGTCTTTCCTTTTCTACTGAAAAGTATGTAAAAAGCTTGAAGTCCTCACTTACACTTATAATAATAAAAGTGTGTTTTACATTTTGAGTCGGTTTCGAGGTGTCATTCGTTATAGAAAGAGGGTGTGAGTCAATGCATCTGTCCTTTAAAAGTCGCCCATCACTGAGGACAGGACAAGACCCAAAGCTGTACGTCATTAAAGGGGAACTACTGTTTTTTTTACAACCTGGACCTTATTTCTGGCATAAAATATGATAGTTTACTTACCCATATAACTTTTCTGTCATTTGCTCTTGTTTAGGAAATACTTAGATTAATGTATATCCATATAATGGGAGTCAATTGGGCACTGAAATTGGCATACAAGGTCAGAACAAAAATGACATCAAGATAAATTTATGTTGTTTTTTTTTAATATAGAGTTCAATAAATTGCACAGGGACTAACCTTGATCCTTCATCAACCATCTAAAACCAACCGCAACAACCGTATGGATAACTAATTTAATGCCGAAATGGTGATTAAAGGGGAACTATAGTCTTTTAACAACCTGGACCTTATTTCTGGCATAAAATATGGTCGTTCACTCACCCATATGACTTCAGTGTAATTTGTATTCCTTCAGGAGATATTTAGATCAGCATATATCCATATAGTGGGAATGAATGGGGCACCGAAACGCAGCCTCTAAATAACAATCTGCCACAAATTTCACCAATAGTTTGCTATGATACGCTAGTGCTATTCCCCGTTGAGTCCAGAGTTACCTGTTATCATCATCCAGGGTCTGTAGATTGACGGTCGGCTTGTTTACCTGTAATTTGGTACTGCTAGTTTCTGAAGTTGTGGGCGAACCATAGCAGACGATGATAAGAGGTAACTCTGGACTCAACGGGAAATGGCACTAGTGTATGATAACAAAATATTGGTGAAATCAGTGAGTTTAGTGGATATGCATGGGACTTCGCTGGATCTAAATATCTTACAAATGACTCCAAATGACACTAGAGTTATATGGATGAGTAAACCATTGTATTTTATGCTAGAAATAAGGTCCAGGTTGTAAAAAACGGTAGTTCCCTTTAATGAAAGGAGAAACTGCACTGAAACCAGCTTTCAGCTGGAAACTAGGGAGGTACTGTGCAACATGAAGAAATGAGCCCTACATACACTGATCTAGTTATTTCCTAAACGAGTGTAAACAACTCTAAAGTTATTTCAGCAAGCAAACAACCGTATTTTATGATAGAAGTAAGGTCCAGGTTGTAAAAAAAAGAGGTTATCTGACTAATCAGATGCATCCAGTACAATCCAAAGAAGATCTGGAGATTGTGTCTTGAAAAAACTTCTTCCATGAAGGAAAAGACAACTGGTTGCACAGACAGTTGGCAGTTGTAGTTTAATGTGAGAAAATTCACTTGTCTCTCTTTAATCTTGTATCACCATGAATAAACCGTCATCATCATATCACATATACATGTAGAAGAACACAAAATCAGGCTTCACTTTGTAAAACAGGATGTTTGCTCAAAAGTTCCCATGATTCCATAACCCATACACACTTTGACTAGTATTAAACAAAAGCTCCACCACATTTATGCGCTGAGTAGATTGAAACTGAACACAGGCTGCATCTCTGTGAGTGTAACGTGTGTTTTCTAGCTCATGTTTCTGCTGAACACTGGTTTATTCTGCAGCATTTTTCTGCCGTCAGAGTCTCCCCACACACAAGATGCTGCTGCTGCTTCAACCTCTCTGGATCATCAGGACGCAGCTCCTCCTCTCTCAGCTCACATGTCGTCCTCTCCACCTATAGAAATAAGAAGAAAGAACAAAGCAGATAAATGGGTGTTTCTGTTCTGTAGAAAGAGCACATGGTTACTAAACGTAATGCTGGTTCTGTGATGTGCATGCTTTGGAACAAACAGTCTGAGAGCAGATTTGATGCATGACCAACACAGCACCTCAAACACATGATCACAACATGCTTCTGGTCCATCTGATTGGCTGACTGTTGTCTCTCTCTCCGTCTTTCTCCCCAATCCTGAAACCTGTCTCCGTTTTCCTCCTCTCACAGCTTCACTGAGAAGCTGCTGGTTTACAGGAAACACTGGATCTTTCATACTAACCGTGTGGGTTGACTGGAACCCTCTACTCACATCAGAGTCTTCAGTTTATAGTCTGGACTCTTCACAAGTTCGAGGAGCTGCTTCACTTCTGAATCTTTCAGATTGTTGTTATTCAGGTACAGATCTTCCAGGTGGGAGGGGTTGGACTTCAGAGCTGAGGCCAGAGAATCACAGCTGCTCCCTGACAAACCGCAGTAATTCAGTCTGAATAAAGAACAAAAGATGAAGATTAAAAAATTAGAGCACATAATAAAAAGGGCATTTACATATTTATGGGACAAAGTTCTGCATGAACATGAATATTAGACTCAGCTGGTGATTAAACATAACAGATGTACAACAGTAAAAGACAGTGAACTGACCTCAGAGTCTCCAGGATACAGTCTGGACTCTTCAGAAAACCCCACAGCTGCTCCACTCCTGAATCCCCCAGTTGGTTGTTGTTACTCAGGTCCAGATGCTTCAGGTGGGAGGGGTTGGACTTCAGAGCTGAGGCCAGAGAATCACAGCCGATCTTTGTCAGACTGCAGTTACTCAATCTGAATGAAGAATAAAAGATGTAGATAAAATCAAATCAGACAAGAACAAGGACTGTCTGAAAGAGTGGCACCAGGTCGCCAGTAGCTCTCTGACTTTTACCTTTTTAAATTATTCTTAGTCTATCTATCTATCTATCTATCTATCTATCTATCTATCTATCTATCTATCTATCTATCTATCTATCTATCTATCTATCTATCTATCTATCTATCTATGTCATTTACCTACTTGAGCACACTTACTCTCACTTGGATAATGGGGAATTTTTTGAATTGTCCAAAGCTTTTAACACCATTCAACGTATTATAAATGGATGGGAGGCAGAGTATAGGACATTGATTGGAGTGGTCCCAGGGTTCCCAGGGTTCAGAGTTGTGTTTATGGAAATACTGAACATCTATCAACTAAAGAATGTTTGACAACATCAGACAATAATTTGAATTAAATAAAGAAAGAAAACCGCTCCAGTGAGTGAACTGACCTCAGAGTCTCCAGTTTACAGTTTGGGCTCTCCAGTCCAGCACACAGATGCTTCACTAATGAATCCTTCAGGTCAATCTTACTCATGTCCAGCTCTTTCAGATGGGAAGGGTTGGATTTCAGAGCTGAGCCCACAACTTCACAGTGAGACTCTGAGAGTACATGCCCTACAAGTCTGCAAGTAGAAAGTAGAAAAATCAGATCATTTAAATTCTGGATACATTCTGAGTTTGAACAGTTGCAGTTAGAGAGATGATGTCTCCTAATCCTGATAACGGCTGACAATGACGCTAACTAAACACTCCACAAGATGGAATACACTTTTTATACAAACTGAACCCAGAGAATCTGATTTTAGCTTGAATGAAAAGTTTCTCTTTACGTGGTGATGCCCTGCAACATAGTGTAACTATTTGTGTTTTTGTATGATGAGCTTACATCTTGGAGGAGATCTAAAAGACAGATGAAGACAGACACAAACTGTGGCTTTTTGTGGCTCAAAAACCTCCAGCACAACCTCCTTCATTAGTTTTATCAGGTTTGCACGACATCTCCATCACACAAAGGAAGATTAAGAATATAGAAATAATTTGAACCTTTTTTGGATATACCATGACCTGGATGACTGAGAACCTTCACAGACACAAATACATGGATAATAAAAGAAATCACAACCAACTGTAAGAATAAATACTCGCAGAATTTTGAACAGTTTCAGAAATAAACTCAACTGTTGTGTACTGTTTGAGGTAAAACTAAGAAGAATGACATTAATGTGATATAATAATGACTCACCGAGCCTTTCTGAAGTTCCTCATAGCTGGCATCAGTCTCCGTTGTCCCTCAAATGTCGTCGTCTTCTCGTACTTCTTCAGGTCAAACTCATCCAGAACCTCCTCTGACATCTGCAGCATGTAGGCCAGAGCTGAGCAATGGATCTCAGAGAGTTTCTCCTCTGATGGTTTCTCTGACTTCAAGAACTCCTGGACCTTCTGATGAACCGAGAGGTCGCCCATCTCCATCAGACAGTGGAAGATGTTGATGCTTCTGTCAGGAGAGATTCCATAAGTGTTAATCTCCTTCAGGTTGTCGACGGCTCTCTGGATGATTTCTGGACTATTCTCTGTCCGACCCAGCAGGCCTCCTAAGAGACGCTGGTTGGACTCCAGAGCGAAGCCATGAAGGAAGCGAACAAACAGGTCCAGGTGACCATTTGCACTGCGCAGAGATTTCTCCATGGCTCCATACAGGAAGCCATCCAGGGCTGAGCCACGGCTGGGCCTTTCGAAAGAATCAGAACTTGTCCAGCTTGATTTCTTCTCTTGGCGTTGTATATTCAGGAAGTCATCCACCACCTTTGTGTTCTTGTTGGTGTAACAGTGGAACATGTAGGCTGCAGCCAGAAACTCCTGAACGCTCAGATGAACGAAGCAGTAGACGGATTGCTCGAAGATCACACTCTCTCTTTTAAAGATCTCTGTACAAATTCCTGCCTTCACTACGACCTCTGTCACATCAAGACCGCAGAGCTCCAGGTCTTCTTGGTAGAACATGATGTTTCCTTTCTCCAGATGTTCAAACGCCAGCCTCCCCAGCTTCAGAAGAACTTCCCCTTCAACCTCAATCAGCTCCTGTGGACTTGTTTCATGTCCCTCATGGAACTGGTTCTTCTTCCTCTTTGTCTGAACCATCACAAAGTTTGAGTACATGCCGGTCATGGTCTTGGGCAGCTCTCCTCTCTGCTCTTTAGTCAACGCGTCCTCAAGAACTGTAGCAGTGATCCAGCAGAAGACTGGGATTGCACACATGATGTGGAGGCTCCTGGATGCCTTGATGTGGGAGATGATTTTGCTGGACTGCTCTTCATCATTAAACCTCCTCCTGAAGTACTCCTCCTTCTGGTCGTCAGTAAAGCCTCGTACTTCTGTTACCCTGTCAACACATTTAGGAGGGATCTGATTGGCTGCTGCAGGTCGGGAAGTGATCCAGACCAGAGCCGAGTGCAGCAGTGTCTTCTGGATGAGGTTTGTCAGCAGCACGTTGACAGATGCCGTTTGTGTGACATCAGACACAACCTCACTCTTGTTGAAGTCCAGTGAAAGTCTGCTTTCATCCAGGCCGTCAAAGATGAACAGAAGTTTACAGACAGCCAGCTCCTCTGCTGTGACCTCCTGTAATGTTGGGTGGAAATCATGGAGCAGCCCGAGAAGACTGTACTGCTTGTCTTTGATCAAGTTCAGCTCCCTGAACGAAAACACAATCAGCGCACTGACATCTTGGTTTTCCAAACCCTCTGCCCAGCCCAGAGTGAACTTCTGCACTGAGAAGGTTTTTCCCACGCCAGCGACACCTTTGGTCAAAACCACTCTGGTCGGTCTCTGTCGGTCAGGTTTAAAGATGTCATGGCACTTGATCATAGAGTCAGGAAGGGCCTTCATCTTGGAAGCTGTCTCGAGCTGCTTCACCTCGTGTTGGCTATTAACCTCTTCACTCTGTCCCTCTGTGATGTAGAGCTCGGTGAAGATTTCGTTGAAGTGCTTTTCACTTCCTTTTCCTTCAGTCACACGTTCATATCTCCTCCTCAGGCGGATCTTATGTTCATCTAAAACCTTCTGCAGACCTACATCTGCTGGAAAAACAAGAACAAACGTGAGACACTCAAAAGGAAACACTCATCCCTGTTTGAAGTCGCAAAGAACAGAAATGATGATTTCAATGATTTTAAATTCCCATGCTGTAGAGCACAACCATGTGTTTGGATTAAGTCAACAGGTTTCCAGAAAAGAGTCCATCAGCAGACAGATGTACAATCTTACTTTGTGCAGGTCCCGTTGTGCATCTTTGTCCACACTGGGGACAGGAGGAGTCTTCTGATGAAGCAGACCGGTCCCAGCATGAGACGATGCACTGTCTGCAGAACCAGTGTCCACAGCTGGTAAAGACTGGATCCTTCACGATGTCCCGACACAAATCACAGCGGGACAGCTGCTCCCCTTTGTCACTAAAACCATTTGAGGATTGAAAATCTTTACAGACTTCGACCTTAGGACAAATACATCTGAAATGGAGGTTCTCAGGTGTTTCACTACAGAAATATGATCAATACTTCCTGGTTCTAAAACCCAGACTAGGATCTTACCAGCACTAAAACATCTGCATCGTGACTATATGAATCTTTTTCTGCTTCAACCTAAAATCATCATTTTCATCAGGTCACTTTACAGTAGATTCAGACTCTTACATTGTGTTTGAAGGTCCAGGTTTGTCACTGAATCCTGGAGGTTCATATCTGGAGCTGGCACTCTTCACAGACAGACTGCTGGATACTGTCTGAGACTCTGCTGTGTCCTCCTCTTCCTCCATTTTCTGGACTTCAGTCAATCTGAGAGGCAAACCAGTAACATTCAGTGAGTTTACATGAACTTCAGGTACAATCAGTTTTCTCCAGTCACTTGATTTCTTCATTGAACCAGAAACCTGGTTATCGGAATACAAGGAGCAATCAGAGAACTCTGTCCCTCATGGCAGCATTTTTGTTGCCTACATAAACTGCAAAATATTCCTATGAAATGATGACATCATGGACAGAATCATCTACAATATTTAGACTTTTTTTAATCTCTAGTAATTTAGTATTTGCCGTTTAAAGTATGGTTCCACTAAGGCTTGAATCTTAATACTTGCCCAATCTGTGCCTATAATCAGACTCAGACTCACCCAGAATTGCCTACATAATCCTGCAGAATCCAAAAAGCATTTTTAAAATAAAGGCAACTGGATTTGTACATTTTTTTGAGAAAATGTTTCCCCGCTCATCCGAGTAACCTCTTCAGGTCTAAGGGACTGGTGGGTAGTTTGAGGTTTAAATAGGAAACTCTGAGGGTAACCATTCTGAAATTGACATTCATTTACATTATATAGTTTTAACTTCTGTCCCCAAGAAGTTTCAACCTCATTCACACTTTGAGACTGGAGACTCTGACTGATAAAGGGGGTCGCTGGAGCACCATTCATAAGAGGATAGGGACAAACAGTCGCCCTCAACGTCATGTAAGTATCTAACCGTTAATAGAAATTAGCTGCACTAGTTTCTGCTTGTTAACGGAAACAAGCCAGGCAGTTTCTGATGGGTTGTACCAACAGAGTTTCCTATTTAAACCTCTTCTACCTTCTACTGGGGCGGGTCCAGTTGTCTCTTTTGAATGCTTTTTGAATATACCATAACATGATCATCTACAATATACAACGCAAATCACAGTTCATAGTTATATGAAGTCACACAGTGTCCAGTCAAACCTGCCTGCTTAGTACAGATCCGGTGGAACTTTATTTCGGGAAACACCATCAATGAAAAGGAGGGTGAAGACAAACTAATAAAAAACTACTTTTAGTCTAAGTAGGTCAGATGAGTGTTTGTTGAGAAGAACAGGCAGACAAAATGACACACAGACCAACACAAATTTTCTGTGTTTACTTTGCTGGCCTCAGGCAGATGGGTCCCTCCATGTGAGCTGGGTTCTGCTCAAGGTTTCTTCCTGTTTAAGTGTCTTGAGACAATATGTATTGTTATTGACGCTATATAACTGAACTAAATTGAATTTCATCCATTCCCAGTTCCTTCACAAAACAGAACTAACATACCATAAGTACATAACATGAAATTTTCTGTCCCTGTTGAGGAATACTGTGAATTATTATTCACTGTTTGATCTGTTATGTTGACGCCTTTCGTGTAGTTCGTAGCAATTCTCTTACGTTGCGTCTGAAGGTCCAAGTTTGTCACTGAATCCTGGAGGTTCATATCTGGAGCTGGCACTCTTCACAGACAGACTGCTGGATGCTGTCTGAGACTTTGCTGTGTCCTCCTCTTCCTCCATCTTCTGGACTTTAATCAATCTGTGAGGCAAACCAGTAACATTCAGTGAGTTTACATGTATTTCAGATACAATCAGAAACCTGGTTATCGGAATACAAGGAGGAATCAGAGAACTCAGACTCTGTCCCTCATGGCAGTATGTCTTTGTTGCCTACATAAACTGCAAAATATTCCTATAAAATGATGACATAATGGACAGAATCATCTATAATATGTAGACTTTTTTAATCTCTAGTAATTTAGTATTTGCCGTTTAAAGTATGGTTCCACTAAGGCTTGAATCTTAATATTTGCCCAATCTGTGCCTAGAATCAGACTCAGACTCATCCAGACTTGCCTACATAAGCTGCAGAATCCAAAAAGCGTTTTTTTAAAAAAGGCAACTGGATTTGTAAATTTTTTTGAGAAGATGTTTCCCCGCCGAGTAGCTTCTTCAGGTCTAAGTGAGTGGTGGGTAGTTTGAGGTTTAAATAGTAAACTCTGAGGGTAACCATTCAGAAAGGGGATTAAATCTGCCACTCATTTACATTATATAGTTTTAACTTCTGTCCCCAAGAAGTTTCAACCCCATTCACGCTTTGAGACTGGAGACTCTGACTGATAAAGGGTCGCTAGAGCACCATTCATAGAGGAAGAGGACAGGGAAAAACAGTGGGTTATACCCACAGAGTTCCTATTTAAACCTCAAACTTCCCACCGGCCCCTTAGATCTGATGAAGCTACTCGAGTGAGTGGCGAAAACAACTCTACAAGTCCAGTTGCCTTTTTTTAAACGCTTTTTGGGTTTACCATGGCCTGATCATCAACAATGTACAACACAAATCACGCTCACACTCTGAACTGAGTCTTATCACCATACTGCACCCAAAGCTGCAACCCAATTTCTCTGTTCCTGTGACTGCAGTAATGAAGTCAAGCTCAACTACATTCCTTTGAGTCAAAGATTGATTGGCATTGTCGTTACTCAACGCAAACATATTGTACTTTCAACTTTACTAAAACTAGAAGGAGTTCAAACTTATCTGAACTTTTAGAATCGACTTAATCTTAAAAAACTGTGAGACCTATTGTAACCTGTAGCTTGGCAGAAAAACACTCGCTGCTTCTTCTTTGTGTCTGCTTTACTCTTCCTCCGTGAACATTTATTCAGTGATATATAAATCCCTTTCAAGTTTTAAATAAAAATGTGTAAGAACAGAAAAGTTCAAATGTTCTTCAAGATCCACTCATTTGCAGCAGTTCTCTTACTTTGTGGATGCGGGTCCAGATTCATCACCGAAGTCTGGAGGATGACGTTTGGACTCTTCATAGCCAGACATTGGGATCCTGGAGACTCTGCTTCGTCCTTCTTGTAATGGGGAAAGTCTGAGAGATGTATCAGCGACACTGAATGCGAGCTGAGAGCAAAAGTATTAGGACCAACAAGTTTTTCAAGAGACACACCAAGGTAGCCCAGCACACACTGTTCTGTCGGCGTCTTTCAATCATCAGATGTTTGCAGCTACAACATGCCACACACATTCAAGTAAAAAAATACTTAAAATATAAGGTCAAAGATAAAATATAAGAATAATAAAGGTATTGTAAAATGGCAGAAGTGGCCTAAAGGGGCTAAAAGAGTCTGTTGAGATTAAAAGTCAGTGCAGGTGTTGTCCCACTTCTTGTTGCCCCCCGCCCAGGACACCACAGCGTAGAACAGGATGCTGGCCACCACAGACTGGTAAAACACCTATAGCAGAATCATTTTCCTCCACAATCCATAAAGAGAAAACTGACTAAAATGTTGTAACACTCACCCTGTTTCATTGTTCAACCTCTTTGACAGTGGGTTCGGGTGAGCAAGCTTTGTTTGGAGCTGCTATTTGGAGACATCTGGTGGTGGTGGAGAGAACTGCAGTCTGGGGGCTTTCTGGAAATGTTCAGGACTGAGTGACCTTCATTTTCAGTCAGTTCTTTGTTTCAGTTTCATTTTACATCATTGCCATGTCTGTAGGTTGTCCCCACTCCCACAGGTGCAGGAGATCTAACAGGAGAATGAGTCAGACACTGGTGCCAGTTTCTGGTTATTAACATAACAAGCACATTTTTTTCTGGAGGAGTTCCTGTTTAAACCTCAGACTTCCCATCAGTCCCCTAGAATGGAACAGAAAGCTACTCGGATGATGATGGTGAAACGTCTTCTCAAAATAAAAACTCTACAAGTCCAGTTGCCTTTTTTTAACCTTTGTTGATACACCATGACCTGGATGACTGAGAAAACCTTCACAGTTCAAATCCACCTAAAAATAGACGGTATCCAAACTTTGTCTTTTAAGCTGACTTATCAGACTAAAGCAGTCTGAGTCAGTGATATCAAGTGAATACCTCGCAAGTAAAAGGGGCTCAGTTCAGTAATTTTGCAGCTGATGGCCGATTGCAGGAAGCTCTGCTGGCCAATGTGATCACAGGGTCTGTCTGAAGTCACTGAAAAAATACTAATTTTGACTCAGTGTGGTTCCAGTAAGGGATGAAATGTGATTTTCTATGTAATTTGTGCAGAAACACCGGGCCTGGTAGTTGATAAAAAGCAACCATTGGTACACATCATATCATAACAAATATAGCCCTGCTTTCCTATGGAATAAAATATATTTTTTTATATATATTAACTGTTAACAGTAGGCAGATGTTTGTCTGTTATGAATCCTGGCGGCTAACACCAGTATATATAGCATGCAAGGAGCCAGTCAGTGGTTCTTTCTCTTGGGCTCTATCTATCTAGTGGGCAGGAGATAACTTTTTGGGGGGTATGTGCAATAAAAGTCTACATAGTTCGATTAATACCCCCTTTGAGGCCACTCATTGTACATCAAAACACCAAATAGTGTCATTTTGAAGGCCACGTTTTCTCTTCTCACCCCGATTGAAAAAAAATGCAATGTTTGTCCTGAAGGTGGCGCCAGAGGATGAAAAATGTTTGTCTAAATTTAAACACCCATTCATTCAGTATACACTGATAACATTAACCAGTCTGAGCTTTACTGAGTGCTGACATAATTGTCAGTTAACACCAGTATAGACTGTCATTGTCATTCAGAAAAGCAGTCTGTAACTTTGGGGCTAACAAATACAGAATGCATATAGTGTTATAGTGTGCACTGGCATACAAATACAATTGTCATATTGGCTGAAGAGCAAGACACATGAGTAGATATCTGAAGCTCCTTCCAATACTGGCCTACTAGACATGCAATTCATTAGATTACTGTGGCTAGCAGAAAGGCTAAGTGTTATTTTTTAAAAAAAATCTAAATCTATATCGCTATATCGTAACTTTATAAAAGCATATTGAGGATCAGTAATTACGGGTGCATGCTCCGTAGATATTTGATGAATTTGTCAAACTACAACGGCCAGATGTTTTATGACGGCGTCACTTGAGTGGCATGGTCTCCACCTGAACTAGAAAGATAGTCTATGCTATCCCAGCAGGGCCTCACAATGCCCCAAAGAACTTCTTGTGATCACAAGAATGTTTCACTGTCTTTAGGTGCCAGTGTGGGGTGGGGTGGACGTCAGGTGGCCGTAGAGGAAATTTTTATGACAGTCAGCACCACTCCTTCGCGGTAGCTCTTCCAACCTTTGAGGTGCAAATGGAGCTGCTGTTCATCTCCTTACATACATCCAGTGACGCTAAATTAAACCGCTTTCACTCTGTTCATGATTCCTACAATTACTGACGCTTATTACTATCGAAAGAGTATAAACTCAACATTTTACGTGTCTTTTTTAAAAAAAAAATCTTCATGCATCCTGACCCGAATTGAATGATTAATGTAAAGAAACATAAAAAAAAATAAAAAAATGTAAATAAAAAATGCAGGACTTCTTTAACACCACAAGAGCTTGCTGTGTGACAGCTGCCCTCATCCAGTAGTGACCTTTAACTTTTCTGCTGCTAAACCAACAGAAAACCAAACATTACGTCACAGCAGACAGATGATGGTAGGCTTTTTCTTTTTCCTTTTTTTTTTTTTGGGAGCTATTTTTTGATCCCTAAACACGTGATGTGCCCGCTTCTTTAATTTTCTGCTCGCTGCGTTTATCCCTCTTGCAGGTCTGTCCGTCCTCATGCATCTATTTTTAGCATTTTTTTTTTTAGGGAACTCTTTCCACGACAGCGGTGGTTATTTTGAAAACATAGGAACCGATTTTTTTTTTAATCCAAGTCGTGTAATATGTGCGACCCTTGTTACTTCGTCGTAACGTGTAACAGCGAAGCGTCCAATGAGCTGCGGGGACCCCTGGAAGCCCCGCCCCCCTCCGCGCCGTCTATTTATGTTACAGCAACAGCCGTTTTTCTGGCAGATTCACATGCTGCGTTACCAGCACCGGTAAAAAAAACAGCTTTCACCTTACAGCCAGCATTGCTTCACACAGTTTGATATTGTATTTCAGATTATCCGGCTTCTGCCAGCAGCGTCTACATTTAAAAAAAAAATACACAAAATTCGGTCCCTTAGATAAAATTTAACAAAAAAAAAAAAGCCACAATGACAGAAGGGAACAGTTTGCCCGAAGGTGATGCGGCCGTTACGAGTGAGGTGCAAGACGACGCGCCCGCAGAGGAGAAGCGTCCTCTGGAGGAGAAGGCGGAGGACGAGAAGAAGGAGAACGGGGACAGCAAATTGGACATCCCGTCGGTGAAGACAGTGGCGGCTCCCGAAGCGGGCGAGGGCGAGTTCGTGCACCCGGAGGGCGGCTGGGGCTGGGTGGTCATGCTGGCGGCGATGTGGTGCAACGGCTCCGTGTTCGGGATCCAGAACGCCTTCGGGCTAATGTTCCTGTCCCTGCTCGAGGAGTTCGGCTCCGTCGAAGATGCTGACCTCCGCTTTAGGACAGGTGAGAGGCTTCACCTGGATGTCTGAGCGTTGTAGATACTGAGAATGTGGACACGCATTGCTTTAGGAGAAAGCTTTGCATGTTTAAGTCCCAGCTGTAAGCTAACTCCTTAAAGGTCTCTGCATGCATGGGGGACACATTAAACGCTTTGTGGCGGGGGGGGGGGAATTGAACCAGCGACCTTCCTTATACACGGCTGCTGACCTTTCCTTTTGCGCATCCACTTTCAAGCGTGAACTCAAACAAGTTTTTTTTAATTTTATGTTTTGCTATGTTGCTTTTCCCCCCCACAACACAGTGACTAAACTAGCCAGCTGTGCATATTGTAAGTTAGCTAACGGCCGTTAGCAGCAATCCGATATGTCGTTTCCTGGTGAGAGACAATTGAGAGAGAAGACGAACACTGCTCAAACAAAACAAACAAAAAAGGAGCCGCGGTTAAACAGCACCTCTGTGGGTGTGATCGTTAATGTTAGAGAGGCAGTGACCCGGTGATGACTGCGGTGGCAGCAGCAAAGAAAACTGCGGTCTTGTCGCTGGTTTGTGTCTCGAACGCGAGCGGTTTGAAAAGTTGTTAGCAGTTCGGCGTGTTCTCGCGCTGCGGCGGTTATACTTTCTTGAATGAACTGACATTTGCTGCAGATGCTGCTAAAAACAAAAACAAAAAAAACAACAAAAAAACGGTGATTCACATCTCCACTGCTGTCCAGTGAGCAGCAGTGTGAAGTATAAGTGGTGTGCTGGATGTTTAGAGGTCCGCTCTGATTTGTTGATGATACAAAGACGGTTTAGATAAACGGTGGAATACTTTCATCTTACCCTCTCACTTCACTATAGGAAAAAAAAAAAAGCTGGTTTAAGTTATAATTTGAATATGTGCCAGTTGCAGAGGAGGAGGAGGTGCCGTTAGAGGCAAGGAAAAGGGTCACGTAGAGAAAATCCCTATCCTATTGACTCTGTGTGTTGCACAGAGATGGCCTTTCCCTGTGATTAATGGCCCTATGTTGCTGAGCCGTGATCGTAACCACCTGTTGTTGGTGCCGCTGTGTGACAGATGAACATGTAAGAGTACCGAGATGCGAGGAAAAGCCTGCTTGTGGCGTCCTACTCAGACCCTGGTTACTACCTTTGAGGTTTCTCCTGTAAATATACGCTTTTAAAAGCAGGAATTGGTCCCATGTTCCCTCTAGAGCAGGGGCGTCAAACTCATTTTAGCCCAGTTTGATGTCAAGGGGGCCGGACCAATAACACGATGGTGTATTTACTCATAAATAACGACGACTCCAAATGTTTCCCTTTGTTTTAGCGCAAAGAAGATTATGAAAATGTTTACGTTTAATGAACAACCTGACGTTTCTTAAGAAGAAGAAGAGCAATTTCTGTTTAGTTCTAGCGAGCAGTTGTTATGTCCACAACTCTTACTAAATTTGTGTGAACCCTTGGAAGAACAATTGCTTTTATTGAAAAAATTGCAGTTAATGTCTTCAATGTAATTTTTACACTTTGCGAATTCATCCCACGGGCCAGATTAGACCCTCTGGCGGGCCGGTTTTGGTCCCCGGGCCATATGTTTGACACGTATGCTCGAGTCTAGAGCAACGCCAGCACCTTATTGGCAATAGCTAAAGTTGCAGAGCTACAGTGACCTGCAACTTACACAAGAAGCGAAATCAGGCTTTTATAGAAATGTGTAGTAAAGACGTAATAATTAGGGATGCACCAAATATTCGGCCACCAAAAAATTTTGACCAAAACCTTCAGTTTTGAGTTTCGTCAAAGAACTTTCATTTCGGTGCATCTCTAATAATAATCCAAGCTACTACCGTCATAGGAGGTTGAGATTGGATTCAGCGTTGTTGTCATTGTGCCGAGTAGAGGTACAGAGCTAATCAAATGCGATTTTTATTCATCATCAGAACAAATATTGTGAAGATTTAGCGGATCTTTCTGCGTTTAAGAACTTCAGTTTTCAAGACAGACAAAACTCTCGCTGAGGTGCTAGCTTCCATTAGCTAGCGTCTATTAAAATGCTTCTTTTTGTGGGTGCTTTGTTCTGTGAGGTGTTAAAAGATTAGCTTGTTGCCAGTTTCAGTCAACTAACTAAAACATTTCATATAACTACGTTACGACGCAAGAAATTTCTGCATGCCTTTCAACAAACCCAAGAACTTTATCGGATGTATATGTACTCTACTCTGCAACTCGACCCAGTGTACACACACGCACACATACCACCCACAGCTCCCACAGCTGACCAAAGTGCATTGGCGCAGTGACTTGACAAGTGACGTTTTGCCTCAAGTGAAGCCGAGACAACTGGACGACAACGGGAATGCGGGGAGGAGGGGACGGCTCCTGGGCTCCTCAAGGCTCGCTTATGCAACTTCCTGCATGAATTTCACTTCGTTTTCATGCATTTGGTTCAATATTGTATCTACTTTCTAACAAGGAACGCCAAAACTCGCATTTTTTTGGCCTTCTAGTCTTTAATAGGATGGAGATTAGTGGTTAAAGCAACGGAAATTAGAGAAAACCCAAGTAGATATTTGAGGTAATTATGAAAAGTTGTGACTTTGCCGTGAAATAGAACACGGTGCCTTCTTCAGGTCGGTTCTTCAGACCTAGAGTCGTTTTTTAAGACGTACAGTACGCCGGGTGTTGTGTCCCGCTCTCTCCCAGAGCTGAAGCATTATCGTACGTTTCACTTTTCCGTGTCATATTTAACAGAGGTCTGCTGATTCTGGTTATGTCTATATGCCCCGAGTGCTTGGATTGGAGCTCACAGTTATTCTTGTCCCATTGGACGTTTCGGCATCCCATGGCCTCAGGTGATTCAGGCGCCAACGGCAAGCGCTAGGAGGCAGGTGCGATGCAGACACGAGGCGCACGAGGCCAACAATCGATGACTAAGCACAAGCCAAGCTGAAGTCAGTGTTGACACCGGCTCGAGAGGAGAGTTCATAAACTTTACAGACCTGCAGTTAATAGCCATTCCCACGAGCTCCCCCCAGCCTTTAAACAGTGCTTCACTGATAAACGTGCAGTGCAGCAGAGCCAGAGCTTTTGTCTAATAGTCATAGTTGAATATCTAGGTGTGTTATGTTAGCGGTGGTTTCTGTAGACTGCAGCCTAGAGCAGTGGGCTGCAGAGCTCACTTCCTTGTAACTCCTCACTCTCCCCCCCTCCCTCAGATGTTTTTTCACTTTCACAGTTCAGCCGTCGCTGCCATTGCTCGGGGAAATTTGCACAGCGTTTTGACGCGAAAAAAAAGCTTAATTGTTTTTCTTCAAGTGCATTAACTAATAAGTTGGCATGTGTGCTCGTGTGAAACGGAGCCGAAGCCTTTCCTTAAGGGGCTTTCCAGCGGTGAGGTTGTAGATGGCATCAGAATGAATAATCCCCCCCTCCCTTTCCAGCCATGCGGGAGAACCAATGGTGGCTTTCACTTCAATGTAAAACAAAAACAAAAGTTCCAGCCGAGATGGGCTCCTGCAGAAACGAGGCTGCAGGAGAGGACCCACCTCACAAATGCTAGATTTTATTATTTCATCGTGCAAGGCGACTTAAAATAGCTCAAAAAGAAACTGGTTTTCTGCACATGGCGCTATCCTTTTTTTTATGTGTGGTTTTCTCCTGGGTCTGTGTGAGAGCGGCATCATTTCCAGCTGCCACCCAGCTGTCACCACTCATCCAAACCTCCTTCAGACCTCTCTCTGGCGCTAAACGCTTCTTCTTTTGAGTTGGAAATCAGCAGTTTCCTGGCTGCTCTACGAGCTCCACAATCCTCGTCTCATTGTTTGCGTGACGCCTCTCCAGTATAACAGCTCGATATAAGCCTCAGCAATCAATGACGCAATCGCTGAGGGTGTAGCAGCGACAAAGGCCCCCCAGCACGTGTTCTCAAAGCCCGTTCCCGGAGAGGAACACCCGAGTGGCGCTTCTAGCCGAGACGTCCACCCTCCACGCTCGGGTCTTCCTGTCGTGAGAGGGAAAGAGAAGAGGGAGGTGGGGGGAGGGCACTGGGGTAGAGGAAGCGTCGAGAGGATGGCAAGTGGCAGCTGGAGGCGCCCCTCGCTTCTTAGAGGCAGGATGGAAGCCCAGAAAGATTCGATAAACATCGTTTGTCATTGTAATAGGGGCGCTTCCTTCCCACGTTTGGGTATTTTCGTCTCGGTGACGTAAAAAAAAAGGAGATTTTAAATTGGCATGGGTGAACGGGAACAGAATGAACTTCATTTGATACCTGCTGTAAGTGGATTTGTGTTGCTGTCCGTGTCAGGATTGAGGAACTGGAGTTATTTTAGACCTTCTCTGTTGGTTGCATCGACGAAGGTGGTGACAGCATAGCGTGTAGAATAAAAATCCCGCATGACAACGAGCTGCATTGTTAACCTAGACTTTTTGCCACGTTTCTTATTAAAATGCCGATATTTATTGATGTAATACTCCGTTAACGTGACGCCCTGAACATGTGCCACTTGACCAACAGGGATTTTGGAAATGTGCCAATACTTTATCTGACACGCGTAAGGAACCGGCCCTGCTGCGCTGTAGATACGAGTCTCCTTTCGTTGTGTCTTGCTAAAAAGCCGACAGACTTAGATGTTTACACCCTCGAGACACGAACAGAAACAGGTTTTCCTACCGTGGCTGTTAGTTTCTTACATCTTCTCACATCATTATGAGTCAGTTTGCTTTGGGGACAATTCTACTTGGTTTAATTCTACTTTATGGCGTGAACGACTGTAATTAAAAGGCTCCAATTATAAAAACCAAGAAAAAACACGTTGCGTAACGTGGAGACGACCAAGTCCGTAGCTGTTCTTTTAACTTTCTTGAGTTTTTTTTTTGGGTTCTTTGTGCGCAAACAATGGCTGGATAATTCTGGGGCTTGACTGCCTAGGGTGCAGTGTTGTGACATGGAAATGCACCAACATACCACTGCACATGTTGCGACACGCTCCTTCCTATTCACACGCTGTTGAAGCTGCATATGCTCAGGAGCTATACCTCACCTGATCGCGCAGTTATGCATCAAACCCGCGTTTTTATGTGTCGATGAAAAGTCTTGTAGGTTTTCTTATCTCTGCTTTGCAAGTAGAAGTTTACAGTGTGCTACAGGATGTCACACTTCTTGGTCAATGTGAGTCTGTAGATTTAAAGTGCACACCTTGTGCTGCATCCTGCTGGGGACTGCATTGGGTGGAGGGGGTGCCTGATCTGGTCTAGATGGGTTCTAACATCTAATATCTACACGAAAGTCAGGTCCAAAAGTAGCACAACGTTGTATTGTCGCAAGATAGTCAGCGTTGTTTACTTCTCCTGTCAGCGGTTTTAATGTTCTGGCTTGCGTTTATCATGCAGACTTTCATATATCTCCATTTGCATCTGTAATTTTTATGATTTAATTTGATTTTCTGATAGGGCAGAGAGTTAATTATTTCCAGAGTCGCACAAGCTCGCCGTAATTAACCCCGAGCTGGTCGACGCTGTGCACGTCTGTATGATTAACTGTAAGGAGATTAAACATACAACAAACTGCAAACTCGTTCTGTTGGCGCATTTTTGTCTCAGCTGGACGTCTGCGGCTTTTTGCGTTGTTCCGCTGGCCCGGCCAGACCTTCTCTCTCTGTTATCGCATGGTTTTAACCAAAGAAAAGGGCTGTTGGACATTCAGGAATTCCCCAAATTCCTACAAGGTAGATGTTTTCTGGAAAAAAAAAGCAGGGAAAAATTAAAGTCACAAACGACCAATCACAATGCTTAACGCTGGGGGAAGGAACGTACAGTCCTATTGATTGGCTTCCCTCAGACCAGTGGCCTTCACATCTGCTTCAGGCGGCCTCCCTCCCTGTGGGAATGCCAGATGGGGTTATTCTTGGACTTTGTGCCATAAAAACCACTTTGCCTGTTGTTTAATGTCAAACCTGCCGACGACCTTTGCGCTAAACGCAGAGTTTAGAGTCCTCGGCTGCGCTGTTTTGAAAACCAACCTGAGCCTTTGACTAGCGCTCACATCAGTAGGAGTCATCTGACCATATTTTGACCGAGTATCACTTTCACTAAGCGTGGAAGGAAACTGCAAAGGGAGACGTGTGAAGATGATGTTTTGATCCTGGATGTGAAACTGACACACTGACTGCGCAGTTAAATGGCAAATATTGTGTTAGTATCGCTTCATGTGAGAGCCTGTCATCAAGGAGTGCGGGTATGCCAGCAATTAGATAGAGTTACTTAGACATACATTAACCGTAATGACTCTGGAGGTGTGTGCACTGGGGTTAGGGTTAACCTTCTACATGATAAACAGAGCCAGCACGCTAGTTTACGTTGACTTGTTTACACAGTGGATCATAATTCACACTTTCTGTTACTGGAAGTACGTGGTCTTAGGCCTCGCCCACACGTACCAACATGATCTTTTCCTCCTCTGTTTTCCCTGCCATCGTTTCAAGAATATCTGCGTCCACACGGATCCGTCTCAACACGACTCAAAACGCTACTTCATACTCCAGGCCTATAGGTGGCGCCGTTTCAGTTTCAGAAAGTCACCAAAGACGGAGAGGAAGAGGCAGAGCATGCGCATAAAGCTTGAGCGCTGTTTACAAATCGTCTTTAGAAGAAACCAAACTCAAGGAGAAATGATATTTAGCCCTAGTAACCATAATAGGCTCAATATGTTCTCCAGCAGGAACACGAGCATGTTAGCTCGAGGGGGTGTGGCTATGACATCATCGAAACACACATATGCGTTTCTCGCCGTCCACACAAAAACTCAAGAGCTACGTTTTCAAATTTTTCCACCCTGGAACCAGGTTTCAGAAAAGTTCATTTCAAGGCAATGTGTTTACAGGATTCGTGTGGACGATCGGCCAAAACGATGCAAAACATCTGCGTTTAAACCAAAAAGCGTCTCTGTGTGGACGGAGCCTTTGTCCACGTCTTTGGTGTAAACTAGTAAGGCTGTCCACGCTCTTCGAAGTCTTTGTCCCCGAGTGCAAACTGTAATTATCACCGAATAACTGGAGTTTGGAGTTTATGTTTGTCAGTACTTAGACTTCACCCTTGCCATTCGCTATACTGCTGCCTCAGCACTTCTCTGCTGGGCTGCTGAGGTTTCACGTGACCTTTATGAAACTTGGTTTACGGCTTGCATTGTGAAATGTTTTCTGATGTTTTTCACAGACGCCCAGAACTGTCAAAAAAGTCAAAGGTGGTCTGATTCTTAAGGAATAGCTCTTTTGTGAAATATGCTCAGTTTCTGGTTCTGGTGGGAACTGTGCTGAAAGAGCTACCGTACCATTGTCCACCAAGGATCAGTCCATGTGAGTGCAGCCCATTGCAAAAAAACAAAATCTTACCAAGTATGTTTGTTTCATTTCTAGTCAAAATATCTCATTACACTAAATATAAGACACAATTGCCTACATTTTTGCTTTTCAAGCAACTTTTTCAAGCAATTTTTGTTTGAAAATGGGCAAAAAAAATAATCTGCCAATAGAACTCGTGAAAATGTCTCTATATTAAGATGTATTGTCTTAAAACAAGTCCGTGTCTTGCTGAAATGGTACTCTTTAGGCAATTGTGTCTTATATTAAATGTAATGAGATATTTTGACTAGAAATGACACAAATATACTTGGTAAGATTTTGTTTTTTTTGCAGTGCAAAGTGTCATATTACGCACAGTTAATAACTCTGGGCGACAGAGAGAGAGAGGCAGAAATGACAGCAAGCCTTTGCAGCAAACAGCATGCATTAGCCTGATCCATGGCTCCAATCGGTCCAAAAGACCTTGACGAGCTTAAAGGGTACCCGGGTTAATATTTGTCAGGCCGTTTGATCTCGGGCGAGCGTACTCTCGAGTTAGACGAAGGTTGCCGAGATAAAGCGATAAAGCGCAGGAAAGGTAAACATTATTGGAAGCAGAGCACCACCGATTGTTTGGCTTCCCCGCACATGGCATCATCGCATCATCTGCCCCACAACCTGAGGGGCTGGAAGACGCATGAGCAAGCACAGAGTCAATGTGCCGATACACCAGGGTATTAGTCGATCGATGCGGTCGTTCAGGTTTCTTTTAGCCGCCTTGTAGCAGAGTGGGAGTGCTACGACGCATGATCTGTGCTTTACGACATGTAGAGTTTGGGCAGTTTTTATTTTACAGTGTGTGGAACTATAAACTATAAAGATAATCTTGCTTTTTATGTATACATTTAACAACAGTTCACATCTACCCCATTAAAAGGTTTGCCAGTCTGGGGGAGGGGCGCACTGTATGACTTCTTTAGGCTTGTCTGTAACCATGCACCCAATGCACGTATCGACCGAAGGGAAATCCAGTTTGTAAAGGACAGCTCGGATTATGCACATCACAGTGCATCACAGGCAACGCCATGCTATGATAAGATAACAAGATCAAGTGGCGTATGATCATGGTCTGTCCTGTGTATGTCTATAAGCAGCCGTAGCAACCATCAAGCACATCGTGTCCACTGTCTCAGCGTTTTGATCAGTTTTATCAGATCCTTTGATTTTAGTCTATGCTGTTCTTATTGTAGGACGATAATCCTCTGCTTTGACATCGTATAGATAAGGAGACAGAAGTAAATGTGTGCCGGTTGAAGTTGATCAAGACACGTTAAGAGGCTATCGCTCTCGCTATCAATTTAGATACCAGTCACACAGGCAGTTCCGGTGATAAGGAGTTAAGACTCAGCGAGGGGGTGTTTTCACTATATGGCTGCTTAAAAAGTGGGTGGGTAAAAAATCTCTCCCAATCACCAAGTAGCTTCACGCACCACCCCCCTCTCTCTCTCTTTTTTTTTTTTTTTCCACTGACACGAAACACAACTCCAATTTAACGTTTTTCATATGGACCTCAAATTCACTGCAGAGAGAAGAAATTCCACGCATACATATGGGGTGTTTTCTCTCTATTTTGTGCACGGACATAAATTAGTCTTCGGCTGCTCTGTGCCTTTTTCTTTTTTTCTTTTTGTGCTGTGTCGTGGGGAAAAGATTTCCTGTGGTGTAGCCAGAAAACACACAGAGGACATGAGTTTTGAAGTTGGGATACAAGAACGCACACACACACACACACACACAAAAAAAAAATGGCATTTTTACTGCCTCTCCTCCTCCACCGCCTCCAGTGGAGCAGCCCGGTACAAATGACTTCCATCTGCTGTGAGTTGGAGATGGAGTAATGGTTGCGATGCTATATGGTCCATTCAGGTCCAGATGTGTAACTGCTGCACCAAGAGGCCCTGATTAGGGTTGTGACTGAGGTCTTTGTAACCGAACAGCGCCAGCTATGAAGTTATACTTGTAGGTTTGTAATGGTGCTGAAGTCTGAGCTGAGATTTTCCACCTTTCCTGTAGGAATGTCGGTTTTCTAGTGTTTTTTAAGAGGAAATTATTACTGAAAAAGTCGTCTTAGACTTCACACATGTACAGTAGAAGGGACTGAAACCATGGCTCTGTGCCAGCACTGCAATACTGTCCAGTTTAAAATAACATAACGGCAGATAATGCGTTATTTAGAGGCTGTGTTTCGGTGCCCCATTCACTCCCACTATATAGATACGCTGATCTAAATATCTCCCAAACTAATACAAATTACACAGAAGTTATATGGGTGAGAAAACAACCATATTTTATGCCAGAAATAAGGTCCAGGTTGTAAAAAACAGTAGTTCCCCTTTAATGAAATAACCAACTTTCTACTTTGATTCTATCCTATAGGAATTGTAATTCAAATGCGATCTTTGTCCTATGTTCAAGGTAAGGTATTTTAAGAAGGTAAGAAAGAGCTAGATTAATCCCGAAGGTAATTCTTGTGCCAGAGGTTGCATAAAAATGTCATATTTGCATATTTGGCAGACAAAATTGCATTTCATTTAACATTACAGTGGAAGCCAGAGACATTACTTAAATGTTATTTTCCAGTATAATCAAATTTGAAAACCCAAATCTGGATTAGCTGAGTCCAGATGGTTTTTTTCAGTGTACCTCCTCCCGTGAAGCTAATCCGGTTGGAACAGGGATTAATTATGATTTGTAATTGGTCAGGACCTATAGGAGAACAAAAACTGGGACTTTTCTAATTAATGCCTGACTGGATCATTGTCACACCAAGGTGCATGGACAGAACACTACAGCACATGACTTTTTGTCAAATGAGGATATCTTTCATTTGTTTTATCGTATGTATTTTGCTACTTATTCAGATGTTAGCTGTTAGACCACAGTCGTTTGTCTAGAGGTTCCTGTGCTTGTGCCTAACACTACAGCTTTCCTCCGGAGAGATGGTACTAATGAGTTTCAGCTATGTGCCAAACATGTTCAGCCGGGGCTTGTAAACCCATTAACCCTGCCGCTTGCCCTGTTTTGTGTTTTTGTTGTTTTAAAATGAGAATGGGTTACCCATTTGTGGTAATGAGACAAGCATTAGGATACATGCTCTGGATGTAATCCGAGGCCAGTCCAGTGGGGAAACACGGGATGTGTCTTAATCTTTTTCTCCTTCCTCCTTTTACTTTTTTTTTCTTCGCTAGAGAAAAATTTGCTCTGCCATGTGGGAGCCAGCACAGTACGGTCCACTTCCTGACCCCAGGTCAGTCGGTCTAAAACTTAGAGTGTAATGTGAGCTGGCTGTGAGGCTGCTGGGAGGTTTTACTGCAGGAGAAGTTGAGGCTAGTGCACTGGCATTTTTCTCTGCCTGTGGAAATCCTTGTGCATGGATCAAATGTGTTCCCATTCACAATGTGACAGACTAGATGTGCATTGCATTGCAGGTAATCCTGGACCCCCAGCAGCAGCAGCAGGAATCACTGTCATCAATAATCAAAACTGCAACTTGAAACTAACTATTGACATTTGCTGTTGGGCCATGGAAATCAAAATTTAAAAGCAGCAATACTGTAAAACACCCCCTAGAGAAGCAAATCAAAGGGGAACTATTGTCTTTTACAACCTTATTTCTGGCATAAAATATGGTCGTTCACTCACCCATATAACTTTTGTGTAATTTGTATTGGTTCGGGATGTAATAATAAAATTACAGGTAAACAAGCCGACCGTCGTGGGTGCGTGTGGCACTCAAAGACGACATCATTTAGGTCAGAAGACATCATCCAGGGTCTGTGGATTGACCTACAGACCCTGGATGATGACAACAGGTAACTCTGGACTCAACAGGGAAAACCACTAGCGTATCATAACAAAATATTGGTGAAATGAACGAGTTTCGCGGCAGATAATGCGTTATTTAGAGGCTGAGTTTCAGGGCCCCAGTCACTCCCACTACAGGGATATACGCTGATCTATATACCTACTGATAATCTAACCACTACAAATTACACAAAAGTTATATGGGTGAGTAAACGACCGTATTTTGTGCCCTAACTGCCAGAACCTTCAACTTTCTACTTTGATTCTATCCTATAGTGAGTATATCAACTCGGTTCAGTTTTTTAAACGCGTTCACTTGAAATATGCTGAAAAACTGGATAGTTATCGTCAGTGGAAATAACCACCACAGCAGGACAAACAAGCAGGTTTTCCCATACCACGTTAACATCGCCTGGCGGCCTGCCAGGGTCTACATTACTCCTTTATGGTCTCATAACCAACAGGAAATATTTTTGCATGTTTCAAACAATGTTGTCCCTCCTTCACATTCCCAATGCTGCCTCGCCTCAGACTCTCCAAACACACTGGCCACTCATATTTTTAAAACTTAATGTGCGTGGTCTTGAATTTTTAGTCCATGGAGATTTACAATTATTTCAAGAGAGTTGGTCCAAACCGAAGGAAACGACGTAACCTGAGCTAGCTTACATTTGTGTGTAGTCTCATATGAACGGTGGGTGTTCAAGGCAGCGTTGGTCAAACTGAAGCATATCTTCAATGTGCCGTGCTACATCTAAAAAAAACGTTCCATTAACACCACAGCTACATCACGGCAAGACACACAGACAGAAAAGATAAACCCTGCGCCGTGGTTCCGCGTTGATGGTGTGATAAAGGCGGGTGACATCTGGTCCTGTTTCTGGTTTGTTGGCAGCGAGTGCGGCTAATTTATTAAAACCTCACTCCTCCTCACTTTGTGCTCGTTCCAGTGTAACGGGGCAGAGTTGTAAGTGGCCTCCGGTGTTAAATGAAGCCTGCGTTCATTCTCCGTTTTGGAAGCTGATTGCAGCCCGAGTATCTTTAGTGTCCAGATACTGAGAATGTGCTAGGGACAAGATGTTTATTTGACCAAGCTGGGAAAAGCCTGTCCATTGGTTGGTTCCATTAACGTTGGTTAATAGATAACTCCTTGACACGATTGCTTCGATGCAAGTCCATTGAATTCATTCGCAAATTGGAGTGAAGCTGTTAACTAAGAGGGGTAAACGGGCAATCAGCTCAAAGAACTAGGTCGAATAAATAAAAACGAGCTGAAATATATATCCGTTTAGTCTAGTTTCCAATCGATTCATGAGAACATTTAGAATAAGACGCGTGTTGTCGATAAAATGGTATCCATGTGTTCTTGAGAAGGGCTCTTGTCATACATCAGGTGAAAAATTCGCAAGAGTTCACAAGCGCTCTTCAGTCACCGTGGGGTGACCAGGTTCAGAGCCGACGGTTTTCCAGCAAAGACTCTTTAACGAGGCAGACAGACGATTTAGGGCAAACTCTGCCTTGTCTGTCAGTGTCCAAGCAGGACCCGAGGCGAGTGGTGGTGGATGTCACTGGGACAGGGAGAGAATCCTGATATTGCATTTTTCAATCTGGAATTTGTCTTTGTCTGAAGCGCAAATGCTTTTAAATCGAGACAGCCAGCAGACCACAAACAGCAATTTCCTGTTGTCTTTGAGGGGTTCTTTACCCCTCTTGTCCGCTGCCCATTTATTACATTATGTAGCTTAAAGCGGGCTGCCATGTCCGAGCCAGATAGACAGGCCTCCATTGAATTTGGGGTATTTTGTCTGATTTACTGTGTTGTCTGGAATATCTCTGCAGAGGGTTTGACAGTTTATTGGTTGACCCAGGGAAACCAGAGCAGTGCATTAAGCAAGAGGGGGGGAAGGTAACTAAATATAGATTATGCATTTATACTTTTACACGCCTTTGACTGAATCACCGCCCTGTGATACCCTAGAAGATTAGCCGAGTCATGGTTCTTGGTAGGGCAGTTTCACTAGCTTGCGTGTTTGTCATTTTTGATATTAAATTGTCTAAAATTTATTGTTTGCTTTGCCATGAAATGTGGCCTAGCCGTTCACGTTCTCCAGAGGATAGACTGTTCATAGATCGTCCATGTTAATCTGCTGAGAATCCAGAGAAATAGCTCCACGTATTTTTTAAAGGGTTAGCGCATATTGTTGTATAGACTCACATGGTTTCCAGAAGATGTTTATTTTATGGGTTACCACCGAGTTTGCTTCCCTGCCCATTGAATTGTGTTGAATGCATAATCTATATTTATTCTATATTTGGCAGAAAGTTGGTCTGGAACTGCTCTTTTGGGCTCTGGTTGGTTGTAGTGACTGTACTTGAGTGTCTTGCCAAAGGACGCAAGATCTAAAGCTGTGCATTCAGACCTTTTGTTGCAAAAACTTAAAGTTGGTTGCTTTGTGCTTATTTGTGCTAATTTGCATTTTAATGCTAGCAGTAGCATAACAACAAACTAAATTGGGAGACATGCTGTAGCTTTGTCACGGACAGTGAACGTGCCTCACCTCATATCTATTTTATAGTTCTGCTTTGTTTTAACAATAGTAACATGTGTCTTAAAGCTGCTGGCCCGGCTGTAGACTCCCGGCACGCTAAAACAGACGTCCTCTCTAGTCTGTCTTTGACCAGGGGGAAATCTGCTACGGTCGTGATTATCACACTTAAGATAGCAGGGTGTTTTTCTTCTGTTCCCCTTAAGTTATGGGGAAACCCGAGTGTGTGTAGCACCCTGATAGCATGGGGTGACATGAGGATTCAGAGCGAATGAAGACGCAGCAGTAAAACCGGCAACAACCCTGAAACCTGACACAGGGGTCTCTCGTTACCCACGTAAAAAGCAGACAACAAAAACATTCAAAGTCCAGCTGCTCCACTTTTCCCACAAGTTTCATGCTTCAGACCCGAGAAAAACAGATTTGTCTGAATTCCTGGTGTCATATGTGCTGGCTGTGCTGTTATCTAGTGTAGAAACTCTTATATCATCAGTGTCCTGAACATGCTATTCCGGCGAAACCACGTCACTTACTCCTGGTTTTCTCATCTTCCTCTTTATCAATTCCTCTCAAAGGGCACTGCGAGGCACAATTTATGTACGTGCATGCTCTGTCGACAGAGATTATTTTGTCAGGAGCAGAATGAGACAATCTGTTTCAGTGCTTATGCTTAATAATGCAAGAACTTTTGCAGAAACGTTATCTCCAAATGCTACGTTTTGCCTTGAATGCACAGCATGCTACGTACCTAGCGGTGTTGAACCTTGCATTCACAGAGGGCTGCTGACCAAGCACTGAACGCTGCAGATGTTTCCTGTGATCTAGTCACTGTCTTAGCTCTACTGAAACTACTGCTGTACGCTTTTGATTAACATGTACAATAAAAAAACAAAACATTTATTGGCCGTGTTAATACGATGCTGAACACACTGCAATAATGCAGGCATGGTTACATTGGCTTCTCACTCTTTATTGTTGTGTCATGTTTTTTTGGATTCTAAATATATTGTCATTTTGCATATAAAACTATACTGAACCTTTTTCGGGAAGTGACTTTTTAAATGCTCACAGTGTCTTTATTTGTGTGGTTTGTTGACACGGTCGTCACTTCTGAGGAAGTAAATGTGATGTTACCGTTAGATGCTGTCTCTAGGATGAATGTGCGCTTTGTGTTGTGGATCATCCCCAAGTGTTTTTCTGATACTTCCTTCCTGTCCACTCAGTCTGCATTCCCGCTGCCCCTTATCCAGCTCTGGGTCACTGTATGGCCAAGAAGTAAAAAAGGAAACTGATGACATGTTTGAGGCATCCGATCTCCCCGAGTGAATGCATGGCTATGAGCAGCAGTCTTCTATTATTTTGTCATTTGCATCTGTTTTGTAGTTTGTATCACTGCTCAGCATCTTGTTTTTTCAGATTCACTCATCCTTTTTTTCCCCATTTTCTCTCTGTGTCTCCTGCAGCATTGGTGGGTTCCTTGTCCATGGGGATGATCTTCTTCTGCTCTCCCATCGTCGCCGTCTTCACCGACATGTTCGGCTGCAGAATCACCGCAGTCAGTGGCGCTGCTGTTGGCCTGACTGGCCTGATAGCCAGCTCCTTTGTTAAGTAAGGAAACAATAAAGTGACGTCATGACATCACTACACTGATTACACACTCTGTATGATCTACACTAACCCTTCATGACTTATGTTAACATATCAGGCTCTGTACTTTTTAAACTGTTTGCACTTCTTTTAGGTTGCATGCCATTGGTAACACCTGGTTTAATAATCCTTCATCATTTCAACATATGATCCCTTAGCAAAAAGAAGTTTATTCAAGTGTACTACAAGTATGCTTATTTTATACTAAAATTGAGGTATTTTACTTATAGTTTATTATTTATATACTATATTTCATGTACTTAAGTATAGTATAGTGAAGTATACTTAGCTTATACTGAAGTATATACTATATAACACTTACACGTATACTTTAAGTATACTTAAAGTATACTTTAAACGTTCCAATTTAGCCCGATGAAGTATTAAATTAGTATACTTTCTAGTACACTACAAGTACACTCATCTACTACTAGTGTACTAGTTATAAAGTATACTTTTATATACTTCAAATGTTCCAATTTAGCTGGAAGAATTAAATTAGTATACTTTCTAGTACACTATAAGTACATGGTCTGTAGTACTTATACTCAAGTATACTTGAGTATAAATGAACTTCGAGTATACTACTTTTTGCTAAGGGATAGGATAAGAGTTCACTGTTTTTATGGAATGGCTATAAAACAGAGTTTGTCTTAGCATATTCGATGTCAATCTTGACCTTAATGTCCTTTTGCCACATGATCTTCTTTGGTGGACATAGCCACGTGTTAGATTTAAACCAACGGTCCTTAAAGTGCTGACAATTATGGAACCACATGGTCAAGCTCCATCTGCTGACTGGTGTATAAAAGTTGATGAGTGCTCAGTAACGCAGCAGAAAGTAGCATAAATCATGTATTTATTCGTTGCTTATGCGTGAATAAAAACCATTTACGTGTGTTCAAACCTGTAAAGAGAATTGCATAATGGTATAAATTATGAAGTGTGCATTTACTGCAATTATGAGGAGTTACTGATGAAAACGCTGATGCCACAAAGAATATATACATTTTATAAACTACATTTTATTTTTATTTACTTTATTATCAACCATAGAGCAAAATTAAAGAAAACAAACAACAACTCTCAAAGTGATGTTAATATAAATAAACCGCAGTGATAAGCTGTGGCCGGTGTTTTGGTCGCGTTATTGCGTCACATTCGTTGGACCGCGCTGTCGCACAGTGAGTGACGTAGTACTCCGTCGACAGGTGGTGATGGGAATGATTGACAGCTGCCCGTCACGACCACCGTTAGCGAGAATATTAAACAAAGCGAACACAGTAATGGCGTCAAAAATAAGTTATCTCAGTGGCGGAAAAACTGAAGAAAAAGAAAAAAAAGGGGAAGGAAAAACTGTCAAAGGATAAAAGTAAGGCATTTACTGGTGATGTGGGCTGGATAGGTGGAGGTGAAATGTCGTTTAGCACGTTTATTTGACCTGCTAACTAGCTAGCTAGTTAGCTAGCCCTGGATAAATGTTGCTTCATGACCGTTGGCTAATATAAAATGAAAATATAAATATGTGAATGGACTGACTGACTCCGTTTATTATTTATTTATTTATAATTCTGTATCTACTACTAGTAGCAGAGCTTAAATTAGACCAGTAACATCATTAGTTATTAAAATAACACGGTTCAGACGTGTTCTATAGGAAAAGTGACCTGAAATGACTTCCATTGCACCACTGCAGGTTAGATCCATGTCATCAGTCAAAAGGCAGCCCTGGATAAATGAACAAATCTGCAGTCAGAAAAGTAGAGCGCAGGTGGAAGAAATCTGGCCTGGTTGTTCATTTTAATCTCATTCAAGGATGCATACTTGCAAGTCAGTAAAATGTTTTAAGGATGTGAGATCAGCTTATTTCTCCGGTTTAATCTCAGCCCGCCATCACAACCCACAGGTTTTATTTAAAACAGTTGATCTGCTGTTAAACCCTACCGGGGGGAATTATAGTAGATTTGTTTGGTTGGCTAATAGTTATTAGTTGCTATATTAATAGACGTCGATTGGTGAGGAAGACAGGGTTGTGCAGTGGCGGTGTGGATGGAGGGTGACTCCAGGACGCTGGAAATCACTGTTAAGCCTTCTCGAGGTGTCGTGGGCCTAACTTAACGAAACATCGGTGAAAGGAGGTGCCCACTTGAAAACCCCAATGACATGCTGCATACTGCTGTTGTTTGGGTCAGGTTCCTGTTGTTCTCATGTTGCTTGTAGCATGGTTAGCTGCTGAGCGGGCCATACAAGCCTGCAGCGTTTAGCTAGGTATGTTTTACAATGTTTGAAGTATCCTCTGCTGCTTCGTGGGTTTACAAGCCAGCAGCTTTTACTTAGTCTATGTAGATTATAATTGTCATATCACATGACTGTAGGTTTGTTAGGGCCTCTTAGTCGAACAGAGCCTCTAAAGGTGTTTTGCCTGGGATTTTGGCACAATGGATTGTAAGATCTTGTCCTGTGTACTACTGAATGATAAAACAGTTGATCTGCTGTTTAACCCTACCCATCCAAAAGTGACACAGACTGTGAAATGTTATCCACAGACAGAGCAAATGCCATATGAAGTTCAGTCGTTCCAAACCCTACATAGGATTTGCAAATTTGCAATTTTTTTTATTGTGAAGCACTTTGTAATATTGATTTGAAGTGCTATACAAATAATGACGACAACGTACATTCTAGCACTTAACTGCTGAAGTTGAATTGATCTCCCAAAACGAAGGACACTCCTGCTACATTTTATCATCACTCTGTGGGTGCGAGGCTCTGGAGTAGCACTCTGTTGTTAATAATTTCCTAGAATCTCATACTGACCTACACGTGAGTGAACTAGCCCACGGTCATAGGAAGCAATCTAACTTTTGGGTTCACCAAATAAGTGATGAAACATTTGAATTATTGAATTATTTCACAAACTTCATGCACACTGGGTTCTGCAGCACATAGTACAAGGTTTTATATATAGATAAGTTGTATGTAAATATCTGCAGAATGAGCGTTATACACAGATCACAAGATCTTCTTTAAACTTTATAAAGATTTGATGATTTTTCTTTTACAGCAAGAACTGGTTATCTTGCCTTGAAAATACAATAATGCCAAAACTTATAAGGTCAGAAGCCTTTAGACTGATGTATCTTCTTGTTTTATTTCCACGTAGATCCTTGGGTCCCCTGTACTTCACCTATGGCATTGTGTTCGCCTGCGGCTGCTCCTTTGCCTACCAGCCCAGCTTGGTCATCTTGGGCCACTACTTCAAGAAGCGCCTGGGTCTGGTGAACGGCATCGTGACGGCAGGCAGTAGCTTCTTCACCGTCGCCATGCCCTTCGTGCTGTCGCGCCTGCTGAAGAGCCTGGGCCTCCATAACACCATGCGCGTCCTCTGCATCCTCATGTTTGTGCTGTTGCTGGCCAGCTTCACCTACAAGCCCCTGCTGCCCCCCAAACCAGCCAGCTCCCAGACAGGCTCGCGCATTCGCCAGATCTTCAACCTCAATATCTGGAAGTCTTGGGGATATCGCATCTGGGCATTCGGCATCCCTGCAGCACTTTATGGTTACTTTGTGCCTTACGTTCACCTGGTGAGTTATTTTTTTTCCCACTGATATCATCAAAACTTGATTACAGTCACATATTGTGTGATCATGTGCTGACCCAGCCTCTGGGCAAAGGGTCAATCAGATAGCAACACATAAAAGCTAACAGTGGTTTGCTTCCTAAGTATCCCAGTCCCATGTTTTGGATCTGTTTATTGGCGTTAGAGAGGAATAAGGTTAAGAGGTGTGGGAGAGATTAATGTGATGTTAGTATTTCGAGAAGCAAAATACAAAATAGGACTTTTTAAATTAACTCTAGGTGCTCAGAAACAACTCTTAAGACACAGCAATGTTATATCTACTGGCTTTTAAAACTCTACTGACATGTGTTCATATAGTTGGTTCACTTTTAGAAATCTAACTTCCAGATGAATTTTACTGGGCCGATCCCTGCCCTGTAACCGTTTACCGTATATAGTTCATTTGAGCTCTTGTCAGAGAGTACCCCTACTCCTTTTCCTCCCAGTTGTGACTGAGTTATAATGTTTTTTTCGTGGGCATTTGCTTATCTTGTCAGCCTTCTGCTTCTGGGACATTTGGCATTAGTTTACCAACCTTTGTCTGGCCCTGTGCGCTCTTAATGTTAGTGGGCCGCTATCCATGCCAGCGTGCGAGCAGAAAACATTTTTCATGGGCCCTCTCCCTGCTCAGGCCTCAAACTCCTCACATCATAACTTCGGGCTAGTTTAATTATTTTGTCTTTGTTCTATCCAGACTGATGCTGATTTTTTTAATTTATATAGTTGTACAAATACAAAGTTCTGTCACGGAGGCAGAAATCTCTGAGGTGGCGAGGCAAGCCGCCCCTTTAATTGTTCACATTCAGGACAAAAGAGAAGTCTCTTGTGTTCTGCACAAACTCATCATCACATCGGCTTGCTCATTTCCCCTAGCAGCATGTGTCCACGTGAGGTACTTCACCTGTGTGGCCCTGATGTTTCCAAATATGACAAATAAGACTCATTTCAGTCAAGACGCCGCTTTGTAAACCGGTGTCACTTTCCCTGAAGTCGCTTTTATTTCAACTATAACAGTGAAAATGACTTCTTCTTGTGAGGGCTGCAGAGGAGAGAGTCTGGATGTGTTGGACAGACTCAGGAGGCGACTGTTTATTTGGACTTAGTGACTCTGTTATTGGAGGGAGATCAGTCTATCCCAGGGATCCCTGCCGCTGTTTTCCCAACACTTCTCCTGTGTCTCTGCTCAGACTGGAACACCACAGGGGCCCGGCTGCAGCCTCAGCACCACCCCTGGCCTTACAGCCCCTGTACCCGTTCCTCCCTAGACGTAGCACGCCCCCCCCCTGCCCCCTTCCCTGTACTTAAAGTCAATCCCGGGCCTCGTGCAACTGCATGGGAAGAAGAAGAAGGAAAAAACAAGTCAAACAGCACATTGTTTGGACTCTCAGGAAGCATCAGGCCCTCAAAACCTCCCCGTACTTTTGTGTCTAGGGTCTGAGTGTGCGTTTCCCAGAACAAAATGCCTAGCGCAGCCTTTTATAGAAGCACTGCCCCTGCTCTGTGCCTGTTTTCCTTCTTCCCATAGCTGCACATATCTCAAGACTGTTAAAGACTCAAGTCCAGGGTCGCACAGGGCACGCACACCTTTCCACATATTGCTGATTCTGCTGTTTGACTATATTTGCTCTGTAAATGAGCTGATAAAAGGTGTGCACTGCCAAGCGCAGAGAGCCAGACGTGAATGTGCTCTGTTGCAGAATTAACCAACATGTGATAGATGAGCAAATTAGAAAGTTGTTTCTTATCGTCACCCCTCCCTTTTCCTGAGTCGGCATGAGGTGAATCATGGTGGAGTCCCTTTAGAGAAGTCACTTTTTCTGTAGAAAGCTGTCTCTGCTTTTAAAACGCGTTTGTTTCAGGGTGTTTAATGAGGAGCACCTGCTGGGCTGCAGTGTGTGGGCTGGGAGAGAGAGGGCTGGATGCTTTAATGACCATTAAGAAGCCAAGAGCGGAGGGAAGGTGGGCCGGTGCGCACTGGGGCTCGAAAAGGGAAAACTCGTCCCTAAATCAGCCTTTAAGAGCACATTTCTCTTTACATCGATCCCCGCTCCTCAGCGTGAGAAACTCGTGCAAGATTTAGGTTGTAAATCAAATGCATCATGGGAAATGTAGGAATACGTCGAGTGCTAGCTTGTTGTTAGAAGTGTTTGTTTATTCTGCAGAGTTACAGTGTTCCATCCGACAAGGTTACCTGCCAGACTGAGGGTTGCATCACATGTGCTTTAGTTCCTGAAAACGTGATCAAATACACGCACGCTGTCAAAAAAGGGCAAACATCCTGCTGCAATCTTTGGTGCTTGTTACTGCTCTGATACCGTCTGATAAGCCGCTGCGTTCTGTCAGTCTGTCGGTTTAAATGAAATTAATATTTGTTTAGGATTCCTTTGCTGGACTTTTACGCTGGAGTGGAAAAATGACTTCACGTGTTATCACAGTGAAGTGACACACAGGGTGTAGTAGTGTATGGGCACTGCAGACAAACTGAGTAATAAAGAGTAGAAAGGTTCAGACCAGAGCGCTGTGTGTGTGTGTGTGTGTTTAGTCGTCTAATCCCGTTAAAGACGAAGAGCAAGGCTGCACTTTGTTTCTCTTTCATTTTATTTGTCGTGAAAAAAAAAAAACCCACGTGACACAGCACTGTCCTGCCACCTAGCAGTCAGCCTCGAATACATAACAGACATAATTGATGCAGTGTGTGAACGAGTCAGAGAGGCAGCGTCTTCTTGTTTGTCCTGGTATCTGGTGTGACATCAGAGCAGAGGCCCTGTCTAACTAACAAATGTCCTCATGGGGTTTTAGGTCCATGTTGTTTTCTTGCATCTCTGAATGTGTTCCTTCCTTCCTTACGTCATTGACATTGATTGAGTGCCGTGTTATTTTGTGCCTGATGACGAATCCGGCTCCTTTTGGATTATAAAAACATAACGGTACAAGAAAGGAATATTCCTATGAAGTGGTAGCCTCCTAAAATATATAAAAAGCACATTTTATAGTTGATCAAAACATCGTTCGTTATTCGAGTATGAGCTCTAGCCATAAATTGTCTGAGAGATTACCAACTATTTATTTCTTTACGCCAGTTCAGCCAAGGAGGAGTACTATGTTTATCATGTGAGCCTTTCAAACCTTTCGAATTCCAGCTGGGAGGACGCCAGACACATCTGGCTTCTTTGTGCGAGCCTCCCTCCCCTGGGATCAGCCTTGATTGAGTGTGTGTATCATCAGTTACTCTGCTGATGCACGTCCACACGCTGAACCTCGCGTTGCCTGCAGCATTGCCGTTTGGATGCGAGGTTCCCCTCTGAGCGGGACCGCTCCTGAACACCGAACATGTGGTTGTGGGATACTGACAGAGGCGCGGAGTCATCCAGAGGTCTGCGCAGATTGATGGGGTGTGACTAGGGGATAAGGGGTGGTGATGGGGATTGTAGTGGCAACAGACAGACGGACCCTTTGAGCAGGTCTGCTTTACGCTGCCTGGAGAAAAGCTGGCATGGCTCCACACAGCAGACTTTTGTTTCTCTGGCTCACACACTCAGGGCTTCATACATTAGCGCTCTGGTGTTGGAGGAACATGGCTACAGTAACAAACACGTGAATTATTCTGGAAATCATCTGCAGAAACAGAGGAGTGGTAAAATATTGGACAAGCTGGTTGCCTCATTTGGCTCCAGTGGTGCCAACACCCTCACTTATGATCACACACAGATTTCTGCCTAAGTATGCAGAATGCTGACATTTTTGTGTGAGCTTGAGGTATCACATCCTCATTACAAAAAGTTAAGCAACGCAACCATATGACTTTCAAATAATGTGGCCTGTTGAAAAAACTGCTGTTGTGACTCTTTTGATAAGTTGCTTAGATCTCATGACAGGTTTAGACGTTGTTAAAGGAGAACTACTGTTTCTTTTTTTTACAACCTGGACCTTATTCCTGGCATAAAATACTATTGTTCACTCACCCATATAACTTTGATGTCATTTGGAGTCATTCAGAAGATATTTAGGTCCGTTTATCCATATAGTTGGAGTGAATGGGGCACCGAAATGCAGCATCTAAATAACACATTAACTGCTATTTTGTTTAGTTTTTTCAACGTGACTTAATATTTTTCCGATTCTGATGTTGTGGACGAACCATAGCAGTAGCAAATTACAGGTAAACAAGCCGACCGTCGCGGGTGTGTACGTCACTAGCGTACAACAACAATATTTGTGAAATGAAAGAGTTTCACGGCAGATAATGCGTTATTTAGAAGCTGTTTTTTCGGTGCCCCATTCATTACCACTATATGGATACAGATGTTTGATGAAGGATGAAAGTCAAAGAAACATAAAGTTATCTTGATGTTCTTTTTTGTTCTGACAGTAAAACCTTGTATGCCAATAGTTTCACCTCAGTTCCCAAGGTATAAATTCTGCATTTGAGGGCCTTCAACTCACTTTCATTAATTAAGGCTTGTTTTGGCTTCCGAGAATATATAAATATCTGGAGCTCTGGAGTTTCCTCTCCATCTTGTATTAAACATAAACATAAACTAGTTTGTTCAGAATGTGCAAAACATGAAATAACCAAATATAAAAATGTAATACAACTGCACTGTCTATAATGGATAATAGATATATGTTCTTTATACCTTTGATATCATTTACTACAGTTGCACCCAGTAATCTTTTACACTAATCAGTGTAAGTTAAATGTGTTAACAGCTGCTTTCACTTCACTTCTAGTAAATAATATCTCTGGCATATGACTGATTTGTGGTGAACCTTATGACTGGAACAAACTGCACAATGAGACGGCTATGTTCATCTGCATCGCTTGTCGTTCTGCAGATGAATCACGTGGAGGAGCGCTTCGGCAAAGACGCCAACAAAGAGGTTCTGCTCATGTGCATCGGCATCACGTCGGCGTGGGCCGACTCATCTTCGGTAGGGTGGCGGACTACGTCGCCGGCGTCAACAAAGTCTACCTGCAGGTGAGTGTGCGTCAGAGCGAGCGGACTGCGTGGGGAAGCTGCGACCACTGAAACCCTCTGAGACAGCATTTCAGCGATCATGTGAGGATGCTGTGGTTAAATGTTTTCAAGTTTAAATTGCCTGAGTGGCCCAACCTAAGATGTTTAATTTTAACTGAGGTGAGCTAGGGGCCCCCACACAGCATTTTGCTCAGGGCCCCCATGAAGCTAGAAACGGCCCTGCTTCAAACCAATAAAAATAAACTCTCCCTTCCCCTTCTAGGTGACTTCCTTCTTCGTCATCGGCCTCATGTCCATGATGATCCCGCTGTGCAACCTGTTCGGCGGACTGATCGCCGTGTGCCTGCTCATGGGTCTCTTCGACGGCTGCTTCATCTGCATCATGGCGCCCATCGCCTTCGAGCTGGTCGGCTCCGACGACGTGTCCCAGGCCATCGGCTGCCTGCTGGGTCTGATGTCCGTGCCCATGACCGCGGGGCCCCCGATTGCAGGTAAAACCGTAGACCCTCTCATGTGTGACATATGTTTTTTGCTGATGACCTTTGACCTCTTATGTTTTTGTTCATTAAGTCAGAGTAATCACTAATGTCCCCCAATCTCTGCGCTACAATCAGCGTAGTTTACATCCAGGCCGCATATCTGTTCGCCGCATTTTAAACTGTTATCATCTAAAACCATCTTTGTAAACATATATCCTCTGTTTATAGAAGCTGTTATTCTGGTTTGTCTTGCACAAGAGGCGATGTTGAGGCTCTGCTCTTCGTTTCCGTAAACAGAGTAGCTCTCGCTGTCAAGACAAAAAGCATTCCTGCCGCGTTCTGATAAATCTCTTCGTACCTCTGCAGAGATAAAAAGGAGAGCCATTGTTTTCTTGCAGATATACCGAAGCCTTTTGCTCCATCTAGTGTTAATTATGCACTTAGTTTCGTTCCTGAGTTGGCAGTAAATCAGAAACACATACTGTTTACACTCGTCGTTGCCTCCAGCCAAAAGCTGTTTTTCGATGCATGTGACCAAACGTGCGGCGCCTGTTTCTCGGTATCAGTACATGTGCATCGGCTCATGTGAGCTTCATGTGCAGGATGCCTGAGAGACGAGCATTTTACCTAGAAAGAAATAAAGAGCGTGTGTGTGTGTGTGTGTGTGTGTGAGTGGTTGTTGGGTTTTCCTGCTTCAGGAAGGTCAGAGGTCACGACTGAAGCTCAAGTGTGGTTAGCAGGTTCAGCGTGTTGCACAAGGAAGTAAATGTTTACAGACAGAGCGCGTCAACCTCCCCGTGGACGAACAACCACACCTCTCTGCATGTTTTCTGTCTTTTTTTTTTTTGTCGTTTAAGACGCATTAGAGCAGGAACTAGTGTCACATCTGTGTCACAATTAAAAATATAAACATACTGACACCAAAGAAATACTGTGCATCTCGATGAGTGAAGAGCAAGGATTACAATCTACCTCCTAGGATGTTTACTTAATGAATAATAGATGAATAAATATTTGAGGATTCTTGCAATAATTTAAGTGTTTAAGCTACTTGATATGTGAGTAAGGGAAGACAGAAGACAGAAAAGGACAAAGAGACTGAAGAGGTTGAAAAAAGTCCTCTCCAGCTTTAGAAAAGACGTGGTGTCCTTGAGCCACTGAGGTCCAGAGGGAGCTTTAATTCACTGCTAAAGCTAAAATATCTAATTGCTTAGCGGTGAACCGGTTATGGTCTTCTGGAAGCACAAATATAGCGTCGCAGGGGGAGAGAGTGTTACGACCACTGGAAGCGTTTTTGACATGGTGTCAAAATAATTCAGCCAGAAGCGAGAAAACTGTGACTACTCTGACTGTGGAGCTGTACCTGTTTAGTCTTTCATAGGCCTGACAGTGAATCAGCTAGTCAGGGGAGCGTAGACGCTTTGATTTCATCCAGAAAGGTCAGAACTGAAGAAGCTACTCAGATGAGTGGTGAAAGTCCAGTTGCCCCCCTTTTTTTGAAAGAGCAGACGTCATCATCAGCTTCATTTATGCACCAGTTATGAATAGACACACAGGTCTCCTCAGATGGTTTCACACTGAATCGGCTCCTCCTGCTGTTCAGATGTTGCAGAAGTTGATCCCACTTCTAATAGCCGTCGTTCATCTTCTTGCAGGCTTCCTGAGGGATAAAATCGGCAACTACGACACGGCCTTCTACCTGGCCGGCGTCCCCCCCATCATCGGAGGCGCCCTGCTGTGCACGATACCGTGGGCCGTGGCCAAGCAGCGGCGGTCGAAGGAGGCGCAGAGCAAGGAGCCGGGCGTCACCGAGAAGATGATAGAGCACGAGAAGGCTCAGGGAGACGCACAACACAAAACTGGGGAATCTGTCCTTTAAGTGACCTCCTCCCCCTCCAAAAGCACAGACTGAAAGAGAGACACATGGGGTCAGACTGAGGCAGCTGCTGACCGGCAGTATTAACATACTGTGTGTGTGTGTGTGTGTGTGTGTGTGTGTGTGTGTGTGAGACAGAGAGACAGAGAGAGAGAGAGAGAGAGAGAGAGAGCATTTGTGTTTAGCCACGATTGTAATGACTGCCTACGGCGGGAGAAAATGCCAAAGCGATGAAACATATCAGACAGATGACGAAGTAGAGCATGAATGTAATCCTGAAGAACTATGCATTAGACTGAACCAATCACACACACAAAGACAAACTTGACATTTCAAATGAAAATAGGGAAAACTGCACATTTTAGGTGAATAAGACAGTGTCTGTACCAAAACACCGCACATCAGACATCAGATGGCGTTCTTAGAGGACTTGTTGTTATTATTCACGATCAGATGTCAACACTAACCTGTAGTTTTAGTTGCAGAACTGTTTTGTGTAACTTGATTTAGATTTGTTTTGTGTCAGCTGAAAGCAAACTGGCGTGCTGCAGATTCCCTAGCGTGTCAAAGCTACCGGGTCTGAGATGTCTAACATCTGAAATGCTAACAGAATGTCTCACGACAAGCAGCTCTGTCCCAGAGATCCAGGAAAATAATTGACTTGACTTGTCCTCGTGGCTGGTTTACCAGGCGGTCAGAGCTAGGCGCCCAAAGACTCCAGGGTCGCTGCAGTTAACACGCGGCGATTCACAGCGCTGCCGAAGTACAGCGTCGGCCGAAACGACGAAAGGGAACACGCAAATGACTCTCGCCCTGGACGCGTCCCATCGTCTGTGTATTTACCACAGGGGGCCCCGTCGTGGGTTGATCTACGTGACTGATTCGTGCAGATAAGGCTGCTTGTAATCAAACTGTGTGTCTGAAAAACCTCTTGAGTGTTTAACCATCGTATCTTTAAAGCAATAGTTGGAAAGAAAATATGCACACGAGTCGTCTTACTTCATTAAACACACGTCGAGACTGGAAACGGAGAAGCTGCTAGCCTGGTGACAAACCAGCTCAGTTATTAACAAATCTCATTTCTTTCTTCCTTACAAAAAAAATGTGCAAAAACAGCAAAACAGAATAGGAATTTAAACTAAATCCATTTTAATCCTTAAAGACGTAATATTGAGTCATCGTTTGTATTAACCGATTATACTATTGAGCAGTTTTTCTTCTCAAAAAGTGGTGAGAGTTGTTTTTAAATGTTAAGCTAACTAGTATAAAACATCAACTGACGAAGTCCGGATCATATAAAAAGCTGTCCCTATGTCAACAACAACAGTAACGCCGATAAATGAAAAGGACCAAATATATAAAGTAGTAGTTCTATGAAAGTACTATTATACATTTACCTACAGTATCTTATCACAACCTCAGTGTCCCCTACATTTCAAATGAGACTGTGGACGTGAGTTAGATTAATAATTGACTCTTGAGCTGATCATTAACTTTCCTCCCAGTTCACTAACCTTCGTAGGAAGCTGTTTTTATTTTATGTTTTCATGTTGTATTTATTCTTGAGGAGCATGCCGCGTGTCGTCGCTCTGTCGGCACGTCGAGCCTCTGCGTTTTCTTACGTCGCGTCCTTTAACCCCTACGATGGCGGGGGAGAGAGGGGCGTTACACATTTCATTACCTTGAAGACCAACATGTGCTGAAAGAGTGTCAATCCTGTTTGCTTGCCATCACGTTTTCCCCCCAAAGTTGGTGAACCATCTGATGACTCATCGGCCCGAGTCAGAGACCTTTCGGAAAGTCGTAGAACGTTTCTGTGGGTCGATGTGTTTTTTTCCTCTGCAGACCTGTGACACACTCTACCTCAGATGATATTTGAACTGTGCCCCCCCCCCGCCATCCCCGTCCCTCCCCCGCCATCCCCGTCCCTACATCAGAGGCAGACCAGCGGTTTGAGTCGTGTGACCGGACGAACGCAGTCTTAGTTTATTAGTCTCTGCTCAGTTGCGTTTAAATCTTTTTTTAGTCTCTGAATAGTTGCGATAAAAATACACGGCTTTGTGTCACGATGTGACTCTATAGCAGCCTTTATTTCTGTGCCATTGTAGTGCGATCCACCGGGTCTCGAATGAACGCTCGATCGAGAGACATCTGGATTTTGATTGTAAACGTAACCACATTTTAATGTTTTAGCATTGCATTTCTTGTCGGGATGCACCAAAAGTTTTCGGCCTAAAAACCAAAAATGTTCAGGCCAAAAATGGGCTGAAAGCTCTTTTTCAGTTTTCGCCCGACTTTTATTGCCGAAACAACACGTGCAAACAACAACAGCATATATATAACGTTTTAGCACAATTACTAATTACATTTTTTGTAGAGATGCGCCAAAATTTTATGCCCGAAAACCAAAAAATTTCAGGTCGAAAATGGGCTGAAAGCTCTTTTTCGTTTTTTGCCCCCAAATTTTTGGTGCATCCCTAAAACATTAGCGATCGCTTTACAAGTACTTTCTTGAAATGATCAGCATCATCCAAAGATGGCGAAAAATATTATTATTATTATTATTATCAGTGATGATTTTAGACCAAAATCTTTGGGAGAAACTGCTTTAAGTTTACACGAAAAGTGTTTTCTTGTCTTTGTGTCGTCTACAGAGGCTTCATGTGGCAAAGAGGAGTTTCTGAAAGCTAATCTGTCCCAATGTTTAGTGTATTCTGTTCTTTATTTGCTGGTATTACTTTTGGCATCTCATCCAACCACTTGCTTTATTCAGAATATCTGTTTGTGTGGATGGACGGACGGATGGATGAAACTTTGCTACTCTTTTTTTTTTGTCTTAATTTCTCTTTCCTTAATTGTCAGTATTGACGTTTATTGTTTTCTTTTTGTTGCATGTGACTGAAAATTTATAGTGTTTTTATGAGTAGCCCTGAAAGTGTTCTACTTAAAAATGAGTTGTCCCCCTTTTTTCCTCTCGGTTGTAGGATATGTGGGGAGCTACAGTATATGCAATGTATGTAAACACAATCAGATTTCATCAATTTCACGACAGTAAAAAGAAAAATATGTGAAAGCATTTCAGTGGCTTCATCGTAATTTATCTGCGTGTGGTCTCATACGGTGCGACACAGCTGACCTCTAGCCTATCATACATTTAATCACTTCCTTTGCAGTCTTTAAATCACCTCTAATCCATATTTGTGCGGTTAAAGGTTGTGTTACTCTAAATTTACTCTCCTGTAGGGATTCTTCCCATGTCCTCCCTACAGTTCGCATGCTTTCATCAGGTTTTTCTAGAGTAAACTCATCTTTTTTCAGTCTGAGAGTTAAGTCCTGCCCGAGGGGTCGACCTAGGGAGCAAATATTCTCAATGTATGGGGCGACCCAGGAGGTAATGAGCGTCCTATATGTGGATCTCCAATAGTTCAGGGGCCACATACAGCCCAAGTAACTGAATAGCATAATAATCTGTAACAAAAACACCAGATTCTTCCATTGTTTGCGTGCAAATAAGAACATTTATATCAGCTACGGTGCACATGCGAATTCATCCCACGGCCCAGATCGGACCCTCTGGCAGGCCCGTTTTGGCCCACGGGCCTCATGTTGCCAATAAACCGGTCTCCAGGGAGATTTCAGCACCTCACGGTCTGCTTCCTTCCTGTTGTTGTTGTTGCTTCTGTCCCAGAGGCTAATGTGGGACGCTAATGTGAATAAATGTGAAAGCGCATCCTCTGTTCTCTGCGTGTTCATCCACGGTAATGGGAGCTAAGAAGGCTCTGCAGAGTGGAAACGGCAGTGTCATGCTGCAGTGGGAACAAGGAGACCTCATTTAAAATACTACACAAATCATCTCTCGGAGAACATTTGTCCTCATTTTTCTTAAAAGGGTTTTGTTGTTGTGAGGGCAGCGTGGTACGTCCTCGGTGGCGTTTGCCGTAAGCTAAGATGCAAACGATTAAGGCCCATCTGAAAAATAAATGTCTCCACTATCAGTCACAGTATTCATTTTTATTTTATTGTTTTTGTCCACAGTTCTCCAAACAGTAGCGCATGAACCCAAACCAACCTCAAAACCAACCATTTACAACACCAGACTGTGGTGCGTTCAGGAACCACGTTGAACATAGGACATTACACGTACTTAATGAACCTTCCTATATAAATACAAATAGTCTTCTGTGTAATTTCTAACGGTGTCTTCTGTACAAGCCTGTGGGGGCAGTCAGTGCTATGATCTGGGGTTGCTGCAGTTGCTCAGGTTCAGCAACATTGTGTTGCCCAAAGAATGAGGTCAACTGACTACCTGGATATACTGAATGAGCAGGTTATTTTATTAATGGATTTTTTTTTTTTTTCTAGTTTTACATCATGGATAAGATAAGTTATATCTTAAAATAACAACATTATCAGATATCATTTCCCTCCCTCCAGTGCTCCGGCTACTATTACTTCCTGTAAGACCTCGATCGCTTTTAACGCGTCAGCAACTGATTCAGAGATGCGCAAGAAAAAGCGAGAGGTCTCACTCTGATCCGTATTCTGATTACAGAATATTAAACTGACAGAGTTGACTCCCGTGCGGCACGTGGCCTTGAGATGTACGCACAAAGGTGACTTCCGCGTCGCAGTCGTGGGTTTAATAAAATTGAGCAAAAGACTAAACCTTTTCAAAGCAGCAGTTATATTTTAGTTGGCCATCCTCTGGTGTGCTGCAACAGCAACGACCAGAGCTGACATGCGTGTGCGGTCTAATCTATTCTTCCACCATTAATCCTGATAAACAAAAATACACTCGGTTAACTATCATAGCTATCCAGTGTATTCTTCCGCGTATTCCTGGATCAGGTGATTTCGATGAAGCGCGCATCAATCTTTAGTAGACGATCTTTGCGAACCTCCAGCAGCCATACATTACGCGGCGGTGTTGACATATAGAAGCGGCGCTTCCACTGCCATCCACGCAGGTGCCGTAAAGATGACTGACACAACGGTTACCGCGTAACCGGGAGGAGGAAACTTGAAACCTGAGGCACACGGCCGGGGAGGGGGGGGGAGGAAAATCTGCGGGGGGGTGGGTGGGAAGGTAGTTTAAGACGTCGGGCAGAAAAAGCTCTCAAATATATTCTGACAGCTCCGCCTTCACCGCCAACGGTCGTAGTGAGAAACGGACAGGTATGTCTCTGGCCGCCGCCGCCGCCGCGCGCGACGCAGCCGTTAAGAAGAAGCACGTCCGCTTCGCCAGCATGGAGGACGAGGACGACGACGACAACAACGACGACCAGGAGGAGGACACCCTGTTTGACAAGAGGAAGGACGCCAGGCGAGGGCTGAAGAGCGCACTCAAGGCGGGGAAGAGGACGAGCAAGCCGGGATGCGACGACCGGGTGGAGGTGGTCGGCGGACGTGGAGCGTGCGGCCGTTGGATGGTCACCCTGGCGCTCTGTGCATCATTCCTGGGCTTGGTAAACGTTAGCTTAAACCTACCGGCTTATATTATAGAGAATAATATTTTAGAGTTAAAAAAAAGAAACAGAAATATGTGACAGGTCATATTTTTATTAAGCTGAATATGCGTATGAATTAATCTCATTACGATTTTAACCGTTAGTTAAAGTAAGCTAGCTTATTTGTTAGCTAGTTTGTGTTTAATCAGTTAGCATAGCCAGTTAGTAGCATTAAAGCTGCTTTATGAGCAAAATAAAAGTAAAATAGATGAAATTAACTTGTTAATAAGCACTCTCGTGAAAATTATGTTTAATACCAGCAGGCCTTAAGTTAGTTTTATTGTTTTAGTACATGGTGTAGCCAGTACTGTGAATTATCACCAGCCTGTGTGTGTGTGTGTGTGTGGAGCATAGTCCACCATTTGATTCGCACTCCTAAGTCCAGACCAGTTGCTGGTATCCAGTTTCCAGTTTGCTCCAGTGAACGCTGTGGCATCCTGCACGGACAGGATTTTCATAGTTGTAAAACTTGCTTTTCAACCGTGCTATCCACATCAGATTGCTGACTAGCATTTGCATAGGAGCAGCACAGAGTCTACTTCTAACATGTTAGCGCTCCTTCTTCCACTCAGTCTATGGAGATAGGGGGGTAAAACACACAAAGGCCTAATGGTGTTACAGGTGCAAAATAATCCTTTAAACCTACAGTAAGGCTCACGTTTGGTCTAGAGATCATTTGCATTGTTTTCAAAATGTAAGACACAAAGGAAGGCAATCATAATTCAGATATTTATTTAAATCCTTTAACGTCTGCAACCCATAAACACAACAAAAGACACCTTTCTTTAGTCACCATCTAATCATCTTTGCTTCGACCGTACATTTCTAATCACTTCTTCATTCATCAAAGCGCCATTGAATCTCCTGCAGGGCCATGTCACGACACTCCGTCCGCCGCCGTCGTGTTTTGCAGATTATATTGCGGCGTGCCTTAGATTAAGGAATAATTCAAGGCCCTTTCTCTTCACTTGTCACTTCCTGTCGTTCTGGTACAGGTTCATCTCAGCTTCATCTGTTTTAAAGAATGTCGCTCCAGATCTGCCCTGCCGGTGTTTAGCCTGATCTCGTCTGTCTAGTTTTTTGGGGCTTAATTTGAACCCTGTGTGAAGTCTTTAAGTCTTTAAGGTAGACTTAGAAAACAACTGGCTGGATGTTGTGATGGCGTTGGAAAGGATTCTTCCACCACCAATGTTCGTCTTTTAGATTAGATTTTTTTTTCTCAAACGGTAGCTAAATGTTGGTCTGGTCATACTAAATGACCCTGCTGTCTTATGGATTTGTTTTAAAGCTTAAAGAGGATAGTAAATAGATGTAATTCCTACATTTTTTGCCCCAGTTTGGATGAGAACGCTGCCACTTTAAGCCCATATTCATTATGTAATTGTAACTTGAATATATTTTGGTAAATGGCTCAGCTTTTTCCTTAGTTTGACACTTTAATATCACTTTTAATATTTTTTAACGTGCTTGATGATGGTGAGGGTCCCTGATGATGATCATCTGTCCAGCTGATGGATTTCATAGGCCATGAGGCAACAAGAAAGACTGTGGAGGCAAAGGGCTGGACTCAAATACAACAGATTTTTTAAAAAGCTTAGGGTGGATATTTTAAAGCTGAATGAAAGCCAGAGACTCTCTCTTGTGTCTTCGGTTCTAACTTTCTTCTGGCACCATGTTCTCTGTGTCCTCTAAGGGGATGAGCATCTCCGTTCTTGGCCCCACGTTCGAGGATCTGGCCGTGAACGTGAAGAAGAACATCAGCAACATCTCCTACATCTTTGTCGGCCGCTCCGGAGGCTACATCGGCGGATCCCTTGTCGGAGGCATCCTCTTCGACTGCATGAACCCCCACCTGCTGCTAGGTAACCCTTCACCCACACGCCGCTGGCGTGGAGACGTGTCAACATCCTCAGCTGTGTGCGCGGCAGGTGTCTGCGTCCACATTGTTTTGACTCTTTGCACTCTCATGGTCCCCTGTAGGTTTCTCGATGCTCATCACAGCGTTTGGAATGTGTGCTATTCCTTTCTGTAAGCAGGCTCTGCTCCTCACCGCGTTCATGTCCAGCATTGGGATGTCCATGGGCGTCCTGGATACGGGTAAGACTGGTTTTATTCATGTAGCGTTAGTACCAAGTGTCAAGACGCTTTTCAAAACCCAGAGCACGCTAGAAAAACTTTCTCGTATTTACTCAAATTAAAACCGCTCCTCAGTTGGTTTTTCTAATTATGTGCGGTTGAAGTGTGCACAGACCGGTTCCCACAGGTGATAGTTGTTCCTGTATAACGTGCACATTTCTACTGCTTTATTGGAGTAATTCAACCAAATACTGTGTTCAACATTTTAAATGACTCCTTTAAAGTGTTATTGTCTCTTCAAGTCACTTGTTGTTTTACCAAAAGCTACAAGATGAAAGCTTCCTCTCTGCTGTTATGTTAGTGCATGTAATTTGAAATGATTACAGGAAGTGCATCTGTATTTGTGTTAGATCTTTAACCACTGGGTCTGTCCATGTTATGTTACGTAGAGAGTGAGTGCTGGGTTCTGTAAAGCGTCTTGAGTTAATCTGTATTGGTTCTGACACTGTATGAATAAAATTAACTAAATTAAACTGTGAAGAGAAAGACCTGCTGGTCCCCATCATCTCAGGCTGCTTTGTAATGCAGATTAAACAAAGACATAACAGGGGTCCCTCGTTTATCGCAGGAGTTACCTTCTAAAAATAAACCGCTTCATTTTTTACAATGATTATAAACATACCGCTCTTCAGTCACACTGCCAGCGATCAAAGATACTGGATGTGTAAATCTACAAGAGACACCGTATGAGGATTGACAATGGTCTACAGTCCCTTAGCCAATCAGGACACAGAAAACAATGCGCTGTTAAAAAAAAGAAACGTTATAATGAGGTCCTGTATAAACTGATTTAAGTTACAGTTCAGTCTGAGCTATAATTTATGTTTTGGGACGTCCTCAAACACCTGAGAAAAATAAGTGACACCTGCTGAAGCTCTTGAGTTTAATTCATGCAGAAACTTGTGTCAGTGATGTTTACATGGTCTGCAGTATCCTGGTTTTGTGTTTGTCCATGTAAACACCATTTCCCGATTTCAAGAAACCCGATAGAAGCCGGGATACTGGAGCATGTATACACCTTATCCCGATGTCTGACGGCTGCCCACTGTCTGCGCAGGCGCGAGTGACGCCAAGTGACGCACTAGAAATACAAACAACATGGCGGCAACGAGAACTTCTCACTTTTGGAGCAACGAAGAGACTGAATTTTCCCTTAAAGTAATGAAAGAACTAAACACAACGACGTGTTTAGATGCAGAAAACACCAGAAAAGCTACGTGACGCTGGTTTTCCACTCAGTTAAACAAGTTCGGTCGCGTTGGAAAACATTGAAAAAGAGGTAAAACACGCATGAGCAGACAGTATACGGGGATATGAATCCGTATCCTGGATATGCTCAAAGACCATGTAAACACAGTCAATGTTTTACTCAGTATGTGGTGATAAAAAGTAGGAACCACTGGTGTCTGTTGTTTGGTGAAAGTCGTCCTTATCTGAACCAGTTTAGCAAAGAGCTGGATGATGTCGGTCTGATTTAATCCAGCCGTTAATCTGTCGTTCTCTCCGTCTGTCAGGTGGTAACGTGCTCATCTTGAACACATGGGGGGAGCAGGCGGGCCCCCACATGCAGGCTCTCCACTTCAGCTTTGCAGCCGGAGCGTTCGCGTCCCCCATCATAGCCAAGCTGCTGTTTGGCCACGACGGGAACGCCAGCGCGGGAATCACGCCCACCGCCGCCCCGGCCAACGCCACGCCCGACGCCCACGCCATCATCCACTACATCCACAGCAAGGGCAGCACCCTCAAATCCATGTGGGCCTACATTGTGATCGGCGCCTTCATCTTCGTCATCTCCTTCCTCTTCCTCATCCTCTACACCCGCGGCAGCACGTCACGCGACAAAGCCCGCGCGGCGTCGGGGAAGCCGCTGGTAGCCAAACACCACGCGGCTCTGGTCGGCCTCCTCTTCTTCTTCTTCTTCGCCTACGTAGGCGCTGAAGTAGCGTACGGCTCGTTCATCTTCACCTTCGCTAAAGACTACGCCCGCATGCCCCAGGCCCAGGCGGCCGGGCTGAACTCGTTGTTCTGGGGGGCATTCGCCGCGTGTCGGGGCTTGGCCATCTTCTTCGCTGCCTGCGTGCACCCGGGCACCATGATCCTGCTCAGCCTGGTGGGCTCCACCGTCTCCTCTCTTCTCCTCTGCCTCTTCAGCAAGCAGAAGGCGGCGCTGTGGCTGTGCAGCGGCCTCTACGGCGCGTCCATGGCCACCACCTTCCCCAGCGGCATCTCCTGGGTGGAGCAGTACACGACGGTGACGGGCTACACGGCGTCCGTTTTCGTGGTGGGCGCGGCGCTGGGGGAGATGGTGCTGCCCGCGCTGGTCGGCTTCCTCATGGGGAAGTTCCCGGATCATCCGGTCCTCATGTACCTGTGCCTCATGACCGCCACCTTCACCTCCATCCTCTTCCCAGTCATGTACAAGCTGGCCTCCGCCCCCAGCGTCCAGAGCAGGAAACCCCGCGCCAGAGGCCGGCTGGACTCCGACGACAGCGAGTACCGGCAGGCTCTGCTGGACTCGGGAACCAACGAGGAGGAGGACGAAGAGCAGGACAACGAGGCCGACCAGTGGAACGACGCAGACTTCGAGGTGATCGAGATGGACGACACGTCCAGCCTCGTCAGCTCGCCCAGCAAGGCGTCCTCTCCTCCGGATGTCATTGGCCTAACGGGGGGCGCCCAGGGGACGCCGCCCGCAGGTGGAGCCTCCTTCTCAGACGCCGTCTCTCTGGTAGGAGACTCCCCAAGACGCAAACTGCTGCTGTCCCTGGAGAGGGAGAAAAAAGACTGAAGGCTGCCGTCCTCGCCTCAACGTGTGATCATTCGTCGTCTACGACATAAAGAACATTTATGTACAGCTCTTATGATTGACAGCGCGCTGAACGGAGCCCCGACCACACGGACCACGCGCCGTCTCAGCGCACGAAGGTCTGGACGATGAGGTCGCGCCGTGTTGATTCTTGTGAGGTCAAAGGTCGGGATGGGCTCGAGAACAGACTGAACTCCAGTGCCTTGCTCTGCAGAACGAGTTGAAACAGGGACGCCGACCTCTCCGTCGCCGATGGAGCCGTTTAAATTTAACTTCGCGCTGCTGCGGTGATTGAACAGTAGACGTGTGTGAAGTTGTGTTTGTTGCACTCCTGTAAAGATCAGATGCTTTGACGTGTCGTCACTGTGATTCATCCTTTTTTTTTTTTTGTGAATCTCAACTGATTAAGGGGAAAGAAGGATTTCTTTTTTAATACATTGACTTTTTATTATATCAATCTCAAACCTCAACCCACAGCAATGTCCATTAAAAACAAACAAAACACCTCCTTCATCATTGTTTTTTTTTTTGTTGTTTTGTTTTTTTTACATTTATACACAGATCCTGTTCACGGCTTTATGACGGGGGCTGAATGTAGTTCAGGTCTGCCCAGTAAAGTGGAAACGTACACGAAACCATATATGCACAAGGAAATATCAGACACTTCATGACATAAATTATCAAAATACAGTATTGCAACAGTCCCAGATTATTTTTTCTTTGTTTGTTTTTTTATAAAACTGAAGTGATTCCAGTTCCCACATACTCTGTCGGGTGTGAAGTGTCAAATCTGCCAAATGGACGTCAATACAATCAAATGAAACATGAGAGATGGCACTTTTTTTATCAGACTCCATGAATAGATCTGACTGCATCCACGGCCGCAGCTTATATATATATATATAGTTTATTTTTTTATGCTAATGCACAGTGAGATTAAAGACGTATTTACAAAAGTCTGTAAAGGTGATAGAAAAATGAACGAAGGTCAATTAGTGGTTTTGAACGTCGTCCGTCCTGGGGTTTGTGAGGAGCTCTGTAAAAGAAAAAAAAAAACTGCGACACCGTCCTCGATTGGCCGAGCCTGTAGATGCGGCATCCGGCGTTTGAGCTTCACTCGTCCCGCAGCAGCGAAACGTGACGACACGTGCGACGAGGCTCAAAGCAGACGGCCCGCACGAGCAGAGGAATACTTTCAAACAAATAACAGTTACAAGACAGGATGAGAAACCCTCCACAGGGGTCAGTCGAAGCACCATTGAAACTATTACAAGTGAATGAACAATCAAACACTGAGATGGGAGGAGGAGGAGGAGGGGGAGTAGTGAAGGGGCAGCAATTAGCACCAAGTCGTTGGAGGAGGAGGAGGAGGAGGGGGGGCAAATCAGAACTGCTCCAGCAGCTGTCTGAGGTAGGGAGCCTTGGAGAGCTGTCTGTTGACCCGGGACAGCTTGTAGAGGACGGGGCAGTCCAGGGACACGCAGGGCACCTGGCGCTCAGCACAGCCGCTGCAGTTCCTACAGATCTGAACACAGACAGGCAGGTTATCACAACGGTGATTTTATCCGTCAAACCTCTAAATCACCACTAAAACTGGGCAAAGAGCCAACGAGAACAGAGACACAGGCGAAAGGTGTCGTCACAGGAATTGAGGAAATGTCAGGGACACTTTGTGGGACAGGACAGACCGTGTCAGACTGGAGCAACAGCCCCAACCAGCCAGGCTCTAACTGTGATCTTGTACCGTCTCATACGTGACCTTTAATGATTTCCCCTGACGTGTTTTAGTTTGGTTTATTTGCACACACTCGACCAGAACACACTCTCACCTTCAGCAGCTGCTCCTGCTGACTCTCCCACTGCCTCATGTCCTGGTAGAGCGTCACGGCGACACGCTGGGGCTCGGCGCGGCACCGCGAGCACACGCCCAGCTGGGTCAGCTCGTCGCACACGGGGCAGTGGAGCGTGGTGAAGTACTGGGAGATGGTTCCTTTCCTGCCCGCTTCCTCACCTCCCACCGCAGAGGAGCAGGACGCCTTCTGGATCTGGAGAGGAGAAGAGGGGACGTTTATTCTAGGAGAACGTGGTGTGTTACATCTGTTATTAAACGTCTTTAAACTGCACTGATGCAGTGGAGCAGCTCTGCCAGCAGATGGCGTGCGTGCTGCGTCAGAGAGGAGCTGCATTCGAGGAAGACGTGAGGGAGCAGCGCTGCAGTTTGACGAGTCTCATTCAGTCCTCCAGCATAAAGATCTCTCTCCGTCCTTTGTTCCCTCTCCACTAAAACACTCAACGATAAACTAAAGCCACACAGCGGGGGCTTTTATTTTGACAATCCTGTCTTGTCCTCACCCTGGGCAGCTCCTGGTACCAGCTGAACACGTCCACGCCGATCAGCTGGAACATGCGGGCCAGCGGCGGCAGGATCTGCTTGGTGATGTAGTAGGCGGCGTTGAGGCGCAGGCCGGGGTCCTGCAGCACCTCCATGGGCCGACGGACCAGCTGGATGAGGGGCATGCCCGGCACCCCGTACACGATCACGTAGGGCACGCGCTCGCCGACCCGCGGCTCCAGCCGGCGGTCGTACGCCATCATGCGCCTGGGGACAAAGGACACCTGAGTGGACGGGACGTGACACTGCTGCTGCCGCTTTGTGTGGACGTTCATAAACACATGAGATGAATGATGAGGAATATTTCCTCTGAAATCTGTTTTTTTTTTTTTTTACGCCCCCCCCTCCATTAAGAGCCAGGTTGCCTAGCAACAGACTCAGGTACTGTACATCAGGCTAGAGCAGCCAGACAATAAACACTGTGGGGAAGGAGTAATTGGATTCACACTGTAAGTGTAGCTGACAGCTAGCTCCTTCTCACGATCCCACTCTGCTGCTGCACAGACACAAACTACACACTTTATGTTTTGAATCATTGTCTGCATCTTGTTCTTGTTGTGTCTTTTTGTCCACACAGACCTGGTGAGCTCCAGGGCGGGGACGCAGGCTCCGGGTCGGTACGAGCCCCCGCCCCGGTACTCCTTAGCGAAGGTGAGATCCTGCATGCTGGCCCGGCCGTCCAGCACCTTCACGCACTGACGCTGCACGAACTGCTTCACCTGGCTGATGTCCCGCGTCTCGAACAGCAGCTTAATGGACCGCTCCAGGACCTGGGGGACACGACGAGGGTGAGTGGACGAACGTTCAACACGTGACGTTTGAGGTGTAGTTAGGAGGCGAGGGCAGGTGTGGGGGCACAAGGGTGGCGGGGACGGAAGAGGAGGAGGAGGAGGAGGACGGCGGTTTGCCTGTTACCTTGGAAACAGCGGGGCAGCCGTCGCGGCGCACCGTCTCGATCCCTTTGGCGTCGAACACTGGCTCCTTTTGGTCAAGGCTCTCGTACATGTAGCCCACGTAGCGCTTCTTTGTCTGCAGGACGCACGGCAGGTACACCTGGAAAACACACACACACACACACAGATCAACAACTACCTCTACGTGACGTGAAGCCCGTTGCTTCTTCGTCTCCTGCGTGCGTCCGCTCTCCTACCTTCTCAAACTTGAGCTTGACCGGCTTGGGGTTGGTCGCCGTCACGGCCTCGGCGATCTCGTTGCCGATCTTGAAGGCCTGCTCTTTGGTGGCTCCTTTCAGTAAGACGAACATGCTGCCAGAGACACAGACGGGAGACGGTTGTTAGGCTTCTGAGGATTAGTTTTATTATTTAACAGCAGCAGCGCTCTTTGTTAACGCTGATAAACCTCAGAGCTGAATATTTAAGGAAGTGAAAGTGAGGTTTTGGTTTGTGTATGAGAATATCTGTGCGCGCACAAGTGGTAGATTATTAGTCACGCTCAGTCTCACTTCTTCATTTTCACCTTTCAAGTCATAACAATAATAATAAAACACACATTACTGACATTTAAATAAATCAATCAGTGACTCTTCTCTTCAACAACATTCAAAAGTCTTCCATCCAGTCTGCTTTGACGCATGGCAGCGTAGGTTGCAAACCGTGGACTACTCTGTTGACATTTGTCCTTTTTTAAATCAAATTCTCACAATTGTTGGTGCCAACGCTGATCTTAGCGAACGACATGAAACGGATGGATAAGAAGAAGAGCAACAACCAGACGCTGAGGCTAAAGCGCCGCTAACCCTGCTAACCCTGACACATATGGAAAGACTGCTAACGTCCATAGAAGACCACATTACAGCAAAAGTAATTTTTTTCACGGTTTGTCTGGTCCTGCGACTTTTATACTAAAATATATAATTTCACGTGTTCGTTATTTTCACACTGACAGCCACCAGAGGGCGCTCTAGGCTTGTGTGCCAGTATCTGCTACTCCTTTAATCCTGCGTAATAGCAGCAGCGCGCCGTCTACCTCTGAAGTTCACGGAGTTGCTCAGAAGTAACACAGAGGATGAAGAATTGAATGGATTTGGAGTGAGATGGAGAGTTCGGTAAACTTGTTTATACTATAGTTATCTAAATAACTGTTAATATGTTACGTTAACATACCAGACACCTATTCAGCCTGTTGTTCTCTGTTCTATTGTTATTACTATAACTTGCCTTTCAAGATGAAATGTGTTCTTGGTCTGATTTTATCAAATAAATTTCTTTTCTTCTTCATTCCGCATTTTTTACCTGGTGCGACTTATAGCCCGGAAAATACGGTAATCAGTATCTTGATCACTTGACCATCACCTTTTTGTGTTCAGACAGATGCACCGTTCAGCTTGAAGAAAGAGTCAACATGTCATTATTCTTTCATCTTTAAGGCCTCTACTGTCACACAGTGGACTTGTTCCCGTACCAATGTGTGAACAAAGTGTCGTCTACAAACTACCAGCACGTTTGGGAGTCCATCTTCAACCCCAAAAGGTCCAACAACTTGATCTTTAATAATTCCAGCTATAACCAGGTGAAGCTCTGTGCCCAGTGGACTCATCAGACCACATGACCTTCTTCCATTGCTCCAGAGTCCAATCTTTATGCTCCCTAGCAAACTGAAGCCTTTATTTCCAGTTATCCTCACTGATTAGTGGTTTTCTTAAGGCTACACAGCTGTTCAGTCCCAATCCCTTGAGTTCCCTTCACATTGTACGTGTGGAAATGTTCTTACTTTTACTATTAAACATAGCCCTGAGTTCTACTGTTGTTTTTCTTTGACTTTCTTCCTCAAAGACGATGGTTCTCCACTCTCCTTCCAGTTTTTAATAATGCGTTGAACAGTTCTTAACCCAGTTTTAGTAGTTTCTTCAATCTCCTTAGATGTTTTCTCTGCTTGATGCCAATGATTTGACCCTTCTCAATCATCTTTAGACATGATTGTACTCATTGCATCCTGCCTATCTCCTTATACTTAAATCAATCCGTTCAGCTTCAAACGTCACTTCTCTTATAACTGATCCGCTGCAGAATCATCACCTGCCAAACTGAGTAGCTGCGTCTGGTCTGACACTGAGTAATTAATGTTTTGCCAGCTGGCTCCGAGGCATTAAAGAATCTAATCAGGAGGGCTGTAAGTGTTCACGAGAACACGGCTCAGGTGCAATCACACAAGAGACTCGCACATCACCCCAAAGTAGTGACACGTCAACAAAGCTGCTGGCTGCGTGAAGCCAGAGAGACGGTGTGTGTGTGTCAGTTGTGTGAGTGTGCGCCGCTTACCTGTCGGTGTCTCCGTACACGACCCTGGCTCCCCATTTTTTAGTGTCGTTGACCATCTTGATGGCTCTCTCCAGCGTCTCTCTGGCTTTATGGACGATGCTGTCTCCCACCTGGACAGAATCACGTGGTTTTAAACATTTATTTATTCAAATAAAGTGCATCTGTGGACAGACTCGTGGCCGGTGAGCGTACCTCCACACTGGGCATGCGTCCAGAGTAGTTGGCGGCGGTGTAGCCGAAGGTGACGTTGGCGATGAGCTTGAGTCCGAGCTGCCGGGCGTCCAGCAGCCTCATCAGCGCTTTGTCCTGCTTGTAGGTTTTCATGGACTGCTTCACCATAATCCTCGTGTTGAGGATCTCCTCCAGCATGCTGGGCAGGACGCCTTTACGCACGGAGGACTGAGGACACCAACGACAAGCAGCTCAAGGCCTGGTGCTGGTTTACAGACTGAGACTTATATGAATATATGCATTTCTCATTCAGTCATCTTCTGTAAACGCTTGACCTGGGAATGGTCGCCAGTCTGTCGCAGAGTTTGTGCTAAAACATGTCAACAGTGCCAAGATCTGCACGTTTATCAGTGTTGTCTGTACTGCTGCTGATAGTTAAACAGCTGATGATGGCTCTGGACATGTATGTGCACTTAAAGAAGCAGCTAGGAACCTTTTTTTACAACCTGGACCTTATTTCTGGCATAAAATACGATCGTTTACTCACCCATATAACTCTGGAGTCATTTGAAGGGATTTAATGGGAGTGAATGGGGCACCGAAACGGTCCAAGGTCTGTGGATTGACCTACTAACCTCTGACCTGGATGATGTCATCTCTGAGCGCCGCAAGCACCCGCAATGTTCGACTTGTTTACCTGTAATTTGCTACTGCTAGTTTTTTGCAACATGGCTGAATATTTTTCCGATTCTGAGGTTGTGGACGACGACTTTGTTCATGATGGACGTCCTTATCGTTTTGAGCCAGAGTATATGGATGAGGAGCTTGTTGAAAGGAGGATGTGGAGGCAGAGAGAGGAACAGCTGGCTAAAGAACAACAAACCTCTGTACGTCCATGAATAGATAACAAGTAACTCTGGACTCAACTGGGAATAGCACTAATGTATCATAACAAAATATTGGTGAAATGAACCAGTTTCGTTGCAGATAATGTTATTTAGAGGCTGTTTGGGTGCCCCATTCACTCCCATTATATGGATATACACAGATCTAAACATCTCCTGATGGAATATGAATGACAAAAGTTATATGGGTGAGTAAACAACCGTATTTTATGCCAAAAATAAGGTCCAGGTTGTAAAAAACAGTAGTTCCCCTTTAATGCAGATCTATTAGAAGCCAACAAATGTATAAAGTGTGTGTCCTTGGCAAATAAAGAGCCAATCAGTGTCAAAGAACAAAAAGAAGCGTTGATACTTGAGAGAATAGGACTTGAGTAGCTGGTTGAGTGCTTATTGTGCTGTAGCTGTAGGTTGTTTGTTAAGCATTGAGACTAGATGCAGTGAGTGAATCAAGGAAAACATTCATTGAGCCTCCTATGTGTGTGTGCTCGGCCTTCACCGCAGCTAATGAACCTTAATAAAGCGGCGCCGCGGCAGAGCGCTCGGACGGCGTTTTACCTTGACGAAGGCGATGCCGCTGGGTGACACGGTGATGTCGCTGCGGAGCTGGTAGAGGAGCTCGGGAGGGACCCGTAGAGAGGTGCAGCCGAACTTGTACTCATCAGGCCTGAAACGGAGACAGTGTGTGCTCACTCCTGCGTCATACAAAAACTTTACCTGACAAGTTTAGAGGAGATATCTGCAGCCTGCATTTAAAGAAAGCGGAAATCTCCACCTGCTGCCTGAGCTCATTTGTTTCTTACTCCTGTGCTGAGAACGAGGAGCAAGAAGAAACCCGTCAGCTACTATTTTTTTTGTTACCTTGGAGCAGCAGACATATGCATGTTGGACAGAAGTGTTCACGGCTCCTGCTGTTGCTATGCAACTACACCGATCCCGCTGAAAAACCGAAACAACCGGTAGCAGACGGAGCCCTCTGCGCGTCTGTTCCATTAAAAATAATGAGGTAAAGGAGGACGCCGCTGGAGGGGAACCTTCCTGGCAGACGTGCAACCTAAGCATGTTCATTACAGGGTGTAACCGTGTCCTTACGTTCCCAGGTTGTCCACGTGGCCGAGGCAGGTGGAGTAGCAGTAGTTGTACGCGATGACGATGGACGGGTAGAGCGACTGGAAGTCCAGCACCACCACCGAGTTGCTGTAGAAGCGCGACTCGGGCTCCATCACCAGAGGGATGCACTGCGGCGCCCTCTGCTGGGCCCGCTGCTGGATGCTGGGCGTGACCGGGACGTAGTTCAGAGGTTTGGCGACGCGGAGCATCATGGACTCGACGCGATACTGAGGGACAGGAGGAAGGGAGAGTGTGAGTGCAAGCTGAGTGCTTTTCAACAGGTGAAGGTGGACGAGAGAGGTAAGACTGAACCACGACATTTAGCTGTGGGATGTAAAACAAAAACTAAGATCCCACTAAGCTCTGTGGAGCTGGAGGGAATGTGAAGCCATCACCTTAGACAATTAGTGCAGCTGTAACCATCCTCAACATAGTCGTATCACACCAGTGTACGTATGTAAACACCCACATGTGTCTGAGAACTGAAATCTACGACCAGAGGTGGCAAAAGTACTCACACTCTGTACTTAAGTAAAAGTGTGGATACTCTGGTAAAAAAAAATAAAAGTAAAAGTACTGATTCAGCTCCTTTACTCGAGTAAAAGTAAGAAAGTACAGGATCTGAAATGTACTTAAGTAAAAAGTAAAAATTAGTCATCAGTCATTTTCTAAACCCGTTTAGTCCTGTTAGGGGTCACGGGGGTCTGCTGGAGCCTATCCCAGCTGTCATCGGGCGAGAGGCAGGGGTGCACCCTGGACAGGTCGCCAGTCCATCGCAGGGCCAACATTCACACTCACATGCACACCTACGGGCAATTTTAACCTAATGAGCATGTCTTTGGATGGTGGGAGGAAGCCGGAGTACCCGGAGAGAACCCACGCAAACACAGGGAGAACATGCAAACTCCACACAGAAAGGCCCGCCGGCCCATGGATTCGAACCGGTGACCTTCTTGCTGTGAGGCATCAGCGCTAACCACCTCCGCACTGTGCCGCCCAAGTAAAAATTATTTTACCATAAATTAAACAATTCATTCGTTGATAATTTTACAAAATGAAAAACTTCTCGCGAAATAATCTAGACTTAACGTGACCAGATGTCCTGCATGAGCATCTGGATAATTTTTAATAATAAACTGAGGGTTATTGGGTCGTTGTTGTTTTTAAACTGCTAGCATTGCTAACTTTGTAAACTAGCTTCCAAAAAATCCTCAAAAAGCTAACGACAGCAACAGAAACCTGAACGATAAACAAGCCTCCGGTCACTAGGTGGCAGCAGAGCTCTAACTAATCAACAGGCTGCCTGTTTAAAACAGTAGAAGAAGAACACAGGACGCGCATCGTCGACTTCTCTAGTCGATCATGTCTCTTTTACGTCTTGTCATCCGTGGAGGTTAAAAAAGTAACGAGCCTGTTTTTCCAATGTAAGAAGTAGAAAGTACAGATATTTGTGTAAAAATGTAGTAAAATTAAAAAGAAATACTCAAGTAAAGTACAGATACCTGAAAAATCTACTTAAGTGCAGCTACAAAGTATTTGTACTTCGTTACTTGCCGCCTCGGTTTACTACTAAGGGCTCAGATGTCATGTATACCTGAGACCCTCGGGTCAGAACGTGGTAGAACTGAATCCCAAACACTCTGGCCAGCTCGCTGGTTCTGCCGATGATGTTGTGCTGTTGCAGAAGCCGGACGGTGCCGTGCACGCGGCTCATGTAGTGGTCCACCATCTTCCACCTGCAGCGACACACACACACACACACACACGTCAGCTGACGTAGTCGTACAATCAAGGCAGGATTACATGACTCCTATGCACAAACCTGTACAGGTCCGTGTTGTGGTCGAACCAGTCGGACAGTGTGCGGGGGCTGTACAGGGGGAAGCGCTGGTGGAGCACATGGAAGGCCACGTTCTCAAAACTGTAGTTGTTCAGCGTCACCTGGAAAGCAGAAAAGAGCGTCACCTAAACCCGTTTTCCTTCAAAGTAGCTCCTTGGTGACATTTACAACACTTCGGTGTAACCTTTTAACGGGGCCAACAGACTGAAAATGGCAGTTTAATATTATAATGTGTGAAAAAGCCAAAGGGGAAAGGTTACGCGGTAAAGTCTTACGGAGTACACATTTATACTTGACGTGCTTTACCACCTGACCACTAATCACAGCTTCTGGGCTTTTTGGCCGGAGTTACTAGCACTTACAGCATTTTTAGAGGCTTTTATTTGAGGAGTTTTAGAAAGGATTTCCAGGATTTTATAAGTAAATAGTGCAGTCACAAAAACAAATATGTAGAAGATATATTATTGGATTAAGTATTTTTTTTTTTTTACAACCTGGACCTTATTTCTGGCATAAATACGGTATTTTACTCACCCATATAACTTTTGTGTAATTCATATTCCATCAGGAGATATTTAGATCAGCATATATCCATATAGTGGGAGTGAATGGGGCACCGAAACCTGGATGATGTCATCTCTGAGCGCCACATGCGCCCACGACGAGTAAATGGCTTGTTTTCCCTGTAATTTGCTACTGTTATGGTTCGTCCACAACCTCAGAGTTGGAAAAATATTCAGCCATGTTGCAAAAAAAACTAGCAGGTGAACAAGTTGACTGTTACAGGTGCACGCGGCGCTCAAAGATGACATCATCCAGGTTTCGGTGCCCCATTCACTCCCACTATATGGATGTACGCTGATATAAATATCTCCCGAATTACTACAAATTACACCAAAGTTATATGGGTGAGTAAACATCCATATTTTATGCCAGAAATAAAGTCCAGGTTGTAAAAAAACAGTAGTTCCCCTTTAAGTCAAAGTGAAATAACAATGGTTGAGGTCACGCTGACAGACCCACCTCCGTCTTCATCACCCTCCACAGGTTGAGCGTGATGCGTCCAATGACGTTGATCTCACTCATGGTGTCCGCTCCGTACTCGTCCCTCTCGGCGGCGAAGCGGTTCTCTTTGGAGTCGGCTGAGGACACACACAGAGCCAGACAGTCAGCCAATTACAGAGGAGGGCAGCCGCTCGCTGGAGGCTCTCCATTCAGCTCAAACACACACACACACACTCAGAGGGAAACACCCAGACACACACTGACATTCACACAGCGCTGCTCCCACTCATTCACTGACACACACACAAACAAGGCCACACATCTTTGCACTTACAGTACCCACAATGTGCACACACCGGCGCTCACACACACTTTCTATTGACCTGGATTTAATGATTTCTCTCAGACTGTGCCAAAAATAAAAGCTCAGCCACACACAGCCCAAGTCTGACAGGATGTACTCAGTTTCATTAGCCATAATCTGACTCTGCTAAATGTCTCTATGCATATAGTCATTTAAGTCAGTGGTTCCCAAAGTGGGGGGACGCAACCCCTAGGGGGGCGCCGAGTTATTGCAGCGGGGGTCGCAGGATGCGGATGGGACTCCCGCGGCTTTAGATCACGGGATTTTACAGGACGGGTGGGCAGTCATGTGATCGGGATGTGACGGGGGTGTTTTTGTGGGCTCAGGATGGGATGGGAGCGACAGTAGATTCCCGTGTGACCCTCTAGATGGAATGAATGATGAATAAAGGACACTGGTAGTGATGAGATGGACGCTGAACATAATTACACAGTAAAGTTTACTTTAGTTGTTCATAAATGGTTGAAGTTTGTATTAATTTCAATGTGTGAAATAAAAAACATTTATTTTTCTGTTTCTGTTTTTGCCGTCGTGAAGATTTGAAGGGCAGATAAAGTTTGGGAACCACCGATTTAAGTCATTTCATTTGTGAACTGATGCAGATATTTGGGTGCAAGCTGTAATTTAGGTTTAGTGACATAAAGCAGAGTTACGTCTGCTGCTGCATTTCTGCTAAATTAGATGCAGCAGTTGCAGAGTATTTAACAGCAAGCCTCTGGAGACTCTGCTGGAGCCTGTCCCAGCTGTCATTGGACGAGAGGCGGGGTCCACCCTGGACAGGTCTCCAGTCTATCTCAGGACTAACACACACAGAGAGAGAGAGACGATGGATCTGCTCTGAAACATATCTTCTTGTTTCAGATTTAGCCCCCCCTCTGTGCTGACTCCCGGCCGTACCTGGTACTCGTGACAGCTGCTGGCACAGGTCCACCCCGAGAGCTGAGGCCCGCTGAAGGAGGTATCCCCAGGAACGCATCTGCACCTCATACCCGACCAAAATGTCCGGGTCAAACCTGAAGAGGACACGGACACTTTAAGACGTCAAGACTCTTTTAAAATCGGTACGTTGCCTCCATGAAAGCAATTTGAAAGACCTTCTCATGATGGTGATCAGCTCCTGAAACAGCGTCTTCTCCTCGGAGGCGTACGTCACCTGCAGCCCGGAGACGCCTGACCTCACCAGCAGCGGCGCTGTTCCTCTTCGACCTGTTGAGTTTTAACACATTCATCAGTCTCACGTGACCATTTATGGCACAAATGTGTTAGACTGCGAAGACGTCACCTTGTCCACAGCTCTCGTGGTCTTTGTCCACCACAATGGCGCCCGTCAACTGGGTGCCGTCTACACCCGTCAAGGGAGCGTCGGAGCTGAGGCAGTAGAATAAGGCACATATCGGATCAAACTCGGGATCGGGCTCCAGGTCACGGCGGGATCTAGCGTGGAGCTCCATGCTCATCAGAGTCAGGTACTGGACCTGGAGGAAAGGAAGACAAAAAAGGAAGACAAAAAAGAGTGCTATTAGAGGTTGAACGACTTTTGTTTTAACTAGTACGTAGTGAGTCCAGTTCGTGACGACTAGCTGATGACGTGTCTGTTGTCTTGTCTGTGTTGTCACTGTCACGTGATCAGCGACGAGTCGACTTCCTGTTTAAAGCTAGAGGGTGACAGCAAATAGGGGACGGGATGGAGCAAATAATCAACGTGAGCGGTCTAGATTTCCGAGGCAACCTCAGTGACTTGATCGCTATTAACCAAATATGCTAAAGGGTAAGGGAGCAAAGGGAGCAGGACGGGATTTGGGAGTCTTTCTCTCTGGATTTTGAAGGACAGGATTTTTTGGGGGAGGCAGTCACCTGGTCGGGATATGACGGGAGTGTTTTTGTTTTGGGTTTGGGATGGGAGCAACAACTGATTCCCGTGTCACCCTCTACTTAAAGCGTCGTGGCGCAGCAGTGAAGTAGACTAGTCGGTACAATCCCTGCCTACAATATATAGACGATGCTTTAAATCAGAAGAAGAAGAAGAAGAAGTAAAAGAAGGAGAAGAAGGAGAAGAAGAAGGAGAAGAAGAAGAAGAAGAAGAAGAAGAAGAAGAAGAAGAAGAAGGAGAAGAAGAAGAAGAAGAATCACAATAGACGCGGTATAACGTGCGCTGGAGAAAATTATCGACTTTCCATAGCAACGCAGATGAATCTGAATAAATCCAGGGGGTTCATACGTTTTTAATAAGTCTGCCCTTTCTGACTGAACAGGAGGCGAACCGAGAAGAAGGCGCAACAACTTGAAAGAGCTCGTCTGACCAGAGTAAAAGTGCAGCTCACCTCGTGCAGAGCTTGAGCATCCCGCAGGTTCTGCATGCTGACTTTGAAGCCGTAGGTGTTGGCTATGCTGGGCCCTTCAATCTGAGAGTTATCTTTCTTTGGCACATTCAGAGCAGCAAACTGGTTCTGTGGAGGACGGAGGATGCATTAGGAGCACATATGGAGGGAGGAGACAACACTGCTGCAACACTATCACTCTATAGTGGTATTTAACCCTCTGAGGTCTAGAGTATAATTGGCCGTTTTTTACTACTTTAGGTTTTACCTTTATATTTCATCTTAAAAACAGTTTACCTTGCCTTGTTGGGTCTCATTCTTTTCAGCACAACCTCACATGTGTGATTTTACAGTTAGTTTTTCATTCTGACATACTGTATTAACACAGTGGACCTAAAACCACACTAAAAACATAAATTCCGAGTAGGAAAAATTTAGATTTTTCACTGTGAAAACCACAAACATATTTAACGAACCATTTTTATAACTTGGAATACAAATCTAAACTGTAAATTTCAAAAGCTTATATAAAAATTTTGCAAACAACAAAGTTATTTTTAACTATTTACACTGACATACAGGAAATGCATCAGGCGTTTTGCACAACTATTTACAACCATCTGCAAAACTATCAGGCGTCACAATAAATATGTATAATATGTAATGCCTTATAAGTAATGTCTACTAATAAGTAAGGTAAGTAAATAAGTAAGGTCACAAATGTCTCAAATCTTGAAACTCGTTTCTCTCTCTTCATCGTCGTCACTCCATAATTCTATATAGCGTCACGCCCACAAACGTTCCCCTTTCCTTAGCAACCATTAGCATATAATTTTCTGATTGGTTGATGTGATGCATTTTTCTACCAATAGGAAAGAGGGTGTCATGGTTTTTTGGGGTTTTGTTTTTGGTTTTTTTCGATCACCTGAAGCCGGCTAGCGATCTCTGCTTGCTAGCGTTTTCCGTTTTGCCGTATCCCACTAAACGCGCACCAAATATGATGACAATATTGAAGAAAAAGCATGGTGTATATAAGTTTTCATAAGTCCACTTTTACTTGGCCTATCAACACAATTTAAAAACTGGTATATAGTTTGAAGTTAGCACTTTCTACACAAATTGAAATGGAGTCGCAGTGAGACTTCGTCTTGCTGCTACATCGTCTTAAACTGGTCATGTGATTTGGACGCGCCGGCGCGTCCGTCGACTCCAGAGGGTTAAAATGATTTGTCCCACTGGGAAACTAGACTTTGATTAGGATGCGTCGTTTTTCCTACATCATTGAACACATCAAACACCTGCAGCAGTCTGACCTTTATCTGTGTGTTAAGTAACACTCTCCTCAGCGGATCTGCTTGGCTCCTCCTCTGCTGGTGTCTCTGAGAAACGGGATCCTCTGCTGCAAAAACAAGAACATGGAGAACAGGGGTTAGAGTGAAAGCAAGAGTCAATGTTAAAGGGGAATTTTTTTTACAACCTGGACCTTATTTCTGGCATAAAATACGATCTTTTACTCACCCATATAACTGTGGCGTCATTTGGACGATATTTAGATCTGCGTATATCCATATAGTGGGAGTGAATGGGGCACTGAAAAGCAGTCTCTAAGTATCACATTATCTGCCGCGAAACTTGTTAATTTCACCAATATTTTGTTATCGTACACTAGTGCTATTCCCCGTTGAGCCTATCATAACGTCAAAGGTCAGAAGACATCATTCCGGATGATGATAACCGGTAACTCTGGACTCAACGGGGAATAGCACTTGTGTACGATAACAAAATATTGGTGAAATTAACAAGTTTAGCGGCAGATAATGTGTTATTAGAGGCTGCGTTTCGGTGCCCCATTCACTCCCATTATATGGACATACGCAGATCTAAATATCCCTGAAACGACTACAAATCACACAAAAGTTATGGGTAAAAGATCGTATTTTAAGAAAATATTGGCAAAATTAACGACTTTCACAGCAGCACGGCTGCGTTTCGGTGCCCCATTCACTCCCACTATATGGATATACATAAATCTAAATATTGTCCAGAGTCCAAGTTATATGGGTGAGTAAACGACCGTATTTTATGTCAGAAATAAGGTTCAGGGTGTTCAAATAAAAAATGGTAGTTTGCCTTTCATAACAGGACTGTGTGCAGAATTTTTGTTAAAAATTATTCAAAAAATAAGTTGTGATGAATACAGAGTGGACCTGCTGTTTTCTTACCCTCACATATGGGCGTGCTGCACACTGGGCCCAGACCGTCCTTGTTTTTTCGCCGCCTCCTTAAGAAGGGGGTACTGTGAAGAAGCTGGGGGCTAGTCCCCCCCTCCTCCCTGCTTCCACCATGGAGAGGTGAAGGACTATGGCTCCCCACTCGTCTCTCCGGGGTATTAGGGAGCCTGGGTGATAGTGGTTCTGGAGAGTTTTGACTCGGGCTACTCTGGCTGATACGGTCGAGCCCTGAGGGGGAAGGCTGACAGGACTGCTGCCATGGAGGCAACTCTGGAGACTCTGGAGAGGACGTCTTAGTATCTTCATCATATTTGTCTCTGTCCTCCTGCTCTAGCAGCCCCAAGGTGCCTTCATCAGAAACTGGACTTGCCTCTGTAGATTTAGATTGTGAGTTCACCAAGGGAGATATGATTAGAGACAGATTACGTTTCTTTCTCCTTTGAGCCCTGGCACTGGAGAGGTTCCCCCACAGCTCAACCTGCACTGCTGGGCAGCTGGATGCAGATGGACGCTCAGTTCTGTCTGGGTTCCCCTCCTCCTCCTCCTCCTCCTCATCTAACACGACCTTCTCCTTCTTCAGCAGCACCGTGTCTCTCCTCCCTTTCTGTAAACTCTCGTACTGTTTCTTGGCTTCCAGCCACAGCTGAACACGCTCCTGGCTTGGAGGGTTTTTGCAGGGCAGAATGACCACCTTCTTGTCGCCGCCCGAGGACGTGTCAAGCTCCGTCCTCTCTTTACTTGTCTCCGAGGCATCTGCTCCTTGGGAAGTTGAGGTAATAGTGGTAGCAGCAGGGTGACCCATGGCCGAGAACGCCGTCTTCCAGAAATGGAGGCCCTCCAGAGATAAGTCTCCGCTGAACTCTGCAAGCTCCTTAGCTAATCTGGTAGCCACTGTTAGTTTGCGGCCGCCAACTTCCCTGGAGAAGAGAAGAGAGGGACACGGTTACTTCTCCTGTTTGCATTTTATAAATTATTTTCAATTACAGAATTTCAAAAATGGTGAAAGCAAATAAGAGCTGGGCGATAAAACGATAACGATATATATCGCGATAAGACACGCGATCGATATCAATAGAAAATACGTTCGATAATTTCACTTGAACTCCGTTAGAGAAAAATAGGAAGAAAACCTCGAGTCAAAACTGCAAGGCATTCTGGGGGATGTAGGCAGAGGAAGGGCTTTAGCCTCTCAACCTATCACGGCCCAGCTAAGCCAACAACAACAACAACGAAAAGAACGGCGTGGAGTGAAAGGAGAATATGAGAGAGACAGTGTGAGAGGAAATTGTAGATAAAAAATTGAAGATCACGTCATCAGTTTGGTAATATTTTGGTTATTTTAAAATCAGACATGAGTCAGACCGATGTTGTCTGCAAACTTGGTGGTGAGTGAGCATATTAACTGTCTCTTGTCTCTCTTGATTAGTTGTGTAAGAGTCGGTTAAGTTTCGTTTATCTGCCGGTCGAGTGAGTCGCTGCTGACTCGGTTAATCAGGGATCCACGAGCAGCGGTTACGAGTCGGTTAAGCTTCGTTTCTCTGCGTATTGTTTGCTGGTCTAGTCTGGTCGTACGTTTAGTTTCTCTGCCGAGTGAGATGTAAGATGTTTGAATCAAACGTGGGAGGACTCAACTGAGCCGGTTAAATAGACTCTAGATTCATGATTCTTGAGTCGTCTTTGATGGTCGGTTATATGAACCGAATCTCCCCCCCCCACCGCTACTGAATTAATTAAAAATGAATGAAATTTAAATGCTATTAAATAGAGTCTGATGTTATCAAAAATTAAAGTGACGAGTAAAAATGTCTTGTTGAATAAATCACAAGCAATATGTCAATCACAAGGATTATACATTAGCATATGATCTTACATTGGTTTCCCTGGGGCGTCTGAGGGGTCGCTGCAGAAAGGCTCCTGGAACGTGGCCTCCGACATTTCCAGCTCCATCAGGGTGCTCAGGATCTCCTCCCGACTCGGAGGGGACATGAGGGGCTTGAGAACGTGGCCTCCGCCTCCCGCCCCTCGCTGCAGCTGGCTCGCTCTCACCTGCGATAAGGAGCTGACCGAGCTTGGGGAGCTACTGGGCGTAGTGGACGTAAGCCCGTCGATGCCCTCCAGGAGCTCACCTGTTGGCGAGCCCTCGTGGTCGAGGAACGACGCCGAGCTTAACGGCAGCGGCAGGACGGGATCGAACGCCGCAAAGAGCAGCTCTTTCCTCTCACAGTGAAAGTCTTGGAAGGGGCTGAGGGTATGCGCTTTACCTAAAGAGAAGTCCCACTCTCTGCTCTTGATTTTCTCAGAGTCAAGCAGTGATTGATGTGATACAGACTCCCTGTTCTCAGGTCGGTCAAACAGATCAGGACTGATGGGACCTGCTTTGTGCCAATCAGAGGCCTTTTGAAGATCTTCTCCAGAGCTACAGACCCTCTCCAGTTTCTTCTCAAAACCCGATACGGCATCCTGGCTAATGTCGCTAAGGAACTTCGCCGGTAAACTCTTATCAGCCAGGACAAACGGACTGCCGCTGTACGGACTGGAGAACTCCGTCTGATCAATGGCATTGATGTCAAAGCTGTAGTTGTGCGGAACCTCTGGGGACAAGCTGTCCTCTATGAAGTTGCAGCTGTCCAGTCCGGGGTCGGACAGGAAGAGGGGGCAGTCGCCTGACACGCTGCCCTCCAGCTTGACGGACAGACTTGGCTGAGTGGTGCTCGTCTTGTCCTTCCTGTTTCTGGGCTTCTTATCCTTGGGGGCTGACTTTGGGGCCCTGGGTTTCCGGGGAGCGTTGGAGGGGGCTCTTCTGGATTTGGCGGCTTTAGTCGTGGAACTGAGGAGTGCTGCTGCCTGAGCTATGGCAGCTGAGTGGCTGTCTGCACCGACCACCTGTACGGGAAGAGCCTGGCCTTGCTGCCTCCTCTGAAGAAGCTGCTTGAGCACAGCTAAGCCGGACGACGTCTCGGAAAGCGTAGGGATCTCCCCGTTTTTAGGGCCTGGGTGCAGGGAGACTGCCGCCTGCTGGCCGTCCTTACTATGCTCCACTGATGTTTGACCAGACGCTGGTCTTGAAGTCTCCTCCTGCGAGGCCTCGGCCTTTATCACAGTGGTCTGGCATCCTTGCTGCTTCGTCTGAGCCAGCGGTGAAAAGCTTTGGTTGACGTCCATGATGGAAGTCTCACAGTCCTCGGCCTTTGGTTCAACAAACCGAGTTGCTGAGTTCGAGTCCGACGTAGACGGAGCCTGGCTGTTGCTGTCCTCGCCGACTAGCTGCTGAAACGGAGGTACGTCTTGAGAGGAGTTCTCAGAAAGAGGGAACTCATCTTCTGGGAAAAGGAGCTTTGAGCTGTCTTGACTCGTGTCTTGGCTTTTAGGTTGTTCGATTTTCTTTTTCCGAGTCCTCCTAGGTCTGCTGGCCGTTGGACTCGCGACAGCACCCGCTTTCTTCCTCTGCCGTTCTTCCTCCGCCTTTCTTGCTTTTGATTTCTCATTTCTAGCCTCCTCTGCCTCTGACGCCTTAGCAGGAGCCTTGCTTACTTTCCTCCTAGCATCTGCAGACTTCCTACGTTTGGCACTTTTATTTTGAGCTCCTTTGCCCGTCGACGCCGTGCACGGCTTCTGAAAAGCAGAACCAAGACACGGGTCGCTGAGCGGATTTATCAGCTGCTCCGAATTCCTCGACTCCATAAGCGGGTCGCTTGGGGACCAGCAACGCGGCGGCGTCGAGTCCGTAGGGCTCGAGGACCTATCAGAGAGGTAGCCCAGCTCCACCATCACATCCGTGTACTTAGTGTCGTGATCGTCTGCCACCTCGCAGTAACATGGCCGAGGTGGAGGCAACGAGGGCAGAACCAGGCCTCTCTGACACCCCTTACTGCTCCTCCTCCTCACCCTTTCGCCCCGCTTGGCCTGGGGTTTGGATGAGTTGCTACTTGCCGCTTTCTTATTTGCGGCGTTGACCTTTGTTTTTCTTTTGGGCTGCTTTTTGGCCTTCGACTCAGCGACGGGGAACCGGACAGCTGTGGATTCTGGCACCTTGGGCCAAAAGTCCTTTAAAGGAGCTAGCTTGTTATACTGCTCCAACTTGTCTGACGTCAACAGCACCAACTGCTCCTCTGAGTTTACTTTGGACATCTTCACCAACATGTTTTTCTGTCCCTTGAACCTGTTGATGATAATGTACTTGATGATGATAGGAGGTTCCTTCTTGCGTCTTTTCTGATATTTTAGATCTTGTCCACTGAGTAGATTGCCGTCCTTGGGTCGTTCTTTGACGGAGACCGGGTTTTTAGAACCAGAGGCACATGATTGTTCTCCGTCCTCGCCATCGTAGGTCATCTTCCGTTTGGCTCTCAAGGTATATTTACTACCAGGCAGTGCTGACGGTTTAGTGCAAGTCACTTTAGCGGACAAATCCTGCACCGGGCTAAGTCTGTCCTCTTCGGAGTCTTTTACTTTCTCAAAGAAACAAGAAACAGCGGTGGACTCCATGTCAACGTGACCTGAAACCACCCGCGTCTCGTCTTTTTCAGACATCTCCTCGCTTTCCGACTCTTCTTTCAAAACAGGATTTTCCTCCACGATCGACGGTGCATCAGTTGTCGTAGGCGTTTCCGGTCGATGCTCCGAAACTGGCATCTCCGTGTCCAGAGCGACTGGACAAGCTGGACAAGCTGGACAAGCTGGACAAGCGGGCGTGACTGAAGCAGGACTGTCAGACGTAGAACTCTGAACCACCTTCAGTTTGTTCGTATGTGCGACCATTCCTAACCTTTTCTTATTGAGTTTCAGCTTCGACCTGCGAGGCTGGGTCTGGTCTAGTTTGCTGGAGGTATCCGCCAGCTTTTTGTTTCCGGGTTTCTTCCTGCTGAGGCAGTTGGAGAGAATGACGCTGGGGAAGAACTTGTAGTGCGCCTCCTGCTGCGCCACGATGGTTCTCTCCGTCTTATTTTCTTGATAGTCCTCGTACCTGATTTTGAGCTCGCCCACGTCGCCCTCCTCGCTGTCCTGACCCATTTCGTCCTCCTGCGGATCGAGGAACTCCTCCTCTTTCATGAGCGACGGGGCCGAGTTGATGTTCCTCAGAATGGGGCTTTTGCCGTCCATGGCGCTCAGCTCCAGCTCCGTCTTAGCCGAGCAGTTCCTCAGCTCCGAGTAACAGAGAGAGAACGTCCTACGGTTCTGAAGAATGGACAGACAGTTTGTTTCTACATTCTTTATGCTGCCATATTTATTCCTGTTTTTAGTAACCTTTCCGTTACCAAAAGGGAAACTTTCCAGGTCTGTCTTATCCAAAGCTATAGAGGTTTTCTTGTCGTAGGTGTATATTGGCCGTATATCCTCTTTTTCCATGCAGATGGGCGACCCCTCAGGAGGATTGGGTATTTTGCAAGGAATGGGATGCTTAACGGGAAGGATGTAGGGCATTTCTTTATTAACCTTGAACCCTGTTGAACATTCACTGCTGCCGTCCTGGCTGCCTTTTAGCTGAAAGTGCTTATCAAGTGGTTGCTCCGTGTCCAACGCGTGAAGTGGTCTGTGCTCGGCATGCTTGCACTCCAGATGGATCTTAGCCGAGGAAGGGGGCTCGGGGTGGATCGTCTCCCCGGGGAAGGGATTTCTTTGGCCCAGCATCTTTTCTGTGACTATTAGTGAAGACTGGGACATGGAGCCGCTGTCCGTTAAGGAGGAATCTGTCAATAGAAAAAAGAAAACACTGTTAAAAACAAAAAGGATCAGGAAAAATGTAGCTTTCACATCCACTCTAACAAATATTTAAACAACTCAAACTATACCTAGCTCTATATTAAATCTCATATCCCTACTGCTTTTTTTTTTTTAACAACCTGGACCTTATTTCTGGCATAAAATACAATCTTTTACCCATAACTTTTGTGTTATTTGTAGTCGTTTCAGGGATATTTTGATCTCCGTATATCCATATAGTGGGAGTGAATGGGGCACCGAAACACAGCCTCTAAATAACACATTATCTGCCTCAAAACTCGTTCATTTCACCAATATTTTGTTATCGTACGCTAATGCTATTCCTCGTTGAGTCCGGAGTTACCCGTTATCGTTGTTACATTGGTGAAATTAACAGGTTTTGTGGCAGATAACAGGCTATGTTTCGGTGCCCCAGTCACTCCCATTATATGGATATACGCAGATCTATATATCTTCTGAAGGACTACAAATTAAATAAAAGTTATATGGGTGAGTAAAAGATCGTATTTTATGCCAGAAATAAGGTCCAGGTTGTAAAAAAAACAAAAAAAACAGTAGTTCGAAACTATATATAGATATGTGCAAACTATATATAGATATGTGCAAACTATATATAGATATGTGCAAATCTAAATATCTCCCAAACAACTACATTACACCAAAGTTATATGGGTGAGTAAAGGACCGTTTTATATGCCAGAAATAAGGTCCAGGTTGTAAAAAAATATCAGTAAGTTCCCCTTTAATCAAACATCAATCATCGGGGTCAGTGAAAGGAAACTGACATTTCACTGCGTCTCAGCCTAAGATGACTCACCGCTGCTCTCATCTGCTGCACCATCGAGTTGGGGGATAGACAAGTTGGCAAACAGAGAGTTATTCCCACTCCACTCCATGTCCTCGTCGCAGGACTCCTGTTGCTCATCACTGAAGCCGTCCTCAGTCTCCTTCACAGCGGGCCTACGCACACACGGACAGTGACACTTGATTAAAAAACGCACAGCTCGCCGTGGACGGCCGTCTCCTGATTGATCACTGTGTAAAGGCTCGGGCATGTGCTTAAGATTGAAAACAAATATTGAAGCTTAAAATGAATTCTGGTTTATCCTGATCTTTGGACTGAATTATTCTGGGCAAACACTATTCGCAGATTGACTTTAACACCAAATTTTAATCTAATCTAGTGTTGGTTATTGGTTTTATTGTTAAATACTCCTGCCATGACAACACCTAAGCCCGTTTCTCTATAGATACCAAAACAAATCTTTTTTTAAAGCGTTGCACGAGCCGTACAAGAATAGCAGACGTCTACAAATATGACCGGAAATTCAACTTTCAGTTTTGACAATCTGCAATAAAGCCAAAAAAAGCAGTGGTTGTCACTTGTTTTTAAATTGAGCCACCGATGGAAACATTTGTGTTAAAAAAAAAAAAAAAAAGCAGAACAAAAACAAATGGGTGTTTCTGAAAGAGATAAACTTGCCTCGATGAGGACGAGGCCTCTGGAGGCTCGTTGTCCCACCGCTGAGACATTATGACGCTGAGCTCCGCCTCCTCTTTGTCCAGCTCGGGCCCCGCCTCCTCCTCGTCACTGTTGCAGTGGTAGGCTCCAGCACCAGCGAATGAGCGGGAGTGGGACCTCTGCCGGACTGGGGTCCTGGAGAAACAACCGTCCTCTAGGCCAACCAACAAGTCAATGATGGCTTGGTCTTGGCTGCTGTCTACAGAGACGATGGAAACAAGACAAAAATAAGCTTTACGTCAATCTGAAAGCGACAACTTTAATAATCTGCCAATTAATCACGGCTTCGTCTTTGAACCTTAGACTTATTTCTTTTTTTACAAGCTTTAGACCACAGTGTAACTTAGCCAAGTCATAAATAGAATAGAAAGAGGTTGTCAACACATCACATGAAAGAGTATATTGTTACTAGAGCACATAGAAAAGAGAGTAAGTGTCCTTGAGATATATGAACCACTGAGCCTCAGAAATATCAAAAACAGTGATGAAATTTAAATCTTTTTATCTTTTTTTATGATGATTTACTGGTTTTCATTGATGCAAACTGGAAAGACAATCTTGTCATGGACGGGAATGCTAAGCTAAAAAGTTAGCTTCAAAAGTCTGCAACGCTACATGAAGTTAAGCCAGAGAGGTTTTAGAAACAAGACAGCAGGACTTCATACCTAACAGAGGGGAGTGGTTGGACGTCTGCGAGGGCGGGAGAAAAGTCTGACTGTTCTCCAGGACACTCAGGATGGCCTCCTCATCAACAACAGCCTCGTCTGGAACTTTACCACTGCCCCTTACAAAGTCTGTACACAAAGAGCAGAGAGAGAGGTTATAAAATGAAGTTCAACATTAGGTCAATGTGTGTGTGTCTCTGTTGTCTCTGGCAGATTCTATGATCCTGCAGGAGACTTGGCAGAGAGAGAGGGCCTGCAGATTAGTCTGATGCTAATCACACAGTGTCGTGCTTTCAACCCCTGACTTGGTGGAAGTGATAGACGGTCAACCTGCCCAGAAAAAAACACTAGGACCGCTCCAGCTATCACTAAAAGCTTCTTTAATTAGATTATAACATTAAAGGGGAACTTCTGTTTTTTTTTTACAACCTGGACCTTATTTCTGGCATAAAATACGGTCGTTTACTCACCCATATAACTTTTGCGTAATTTGCAGTCAGTCGGGAGATAATTAGATCTACATATATCCATATAGTGGGAGTGAATGGGGCACCCAAAGGCAGCCTCTAAATAACACATTATCTGCCACAAAACTCATTTATATCACCAATATTTTAATAAGTTATATGGGTGAGTGAACAACCGTATTATATGCCAGAAATAAGGTCCACGTTGTAAAAAACAATAGTTCGCCTTTAATATTTTAACATATGAAGTATTACACATAAATAAAGATTAAAGAGTAACAAAGGTTGGACTACATGGTGCACATGTGTTCAGAAAAAGCTGGACAAACCATTATTAAACAGACACTTTTTGAAAACCTTTAAGGCGAAAGTACAATAAATATAAATGCAACCCTTACTCTGCAGTAAAACTATGTCTTCATCGTCATCGCAATGTAGGCCAAATCCGAGTGGAGGAGAAAATACTATAATCATTTACCTCACCAGCAGTCTAATACTCTAAGCATTGGCCCGCACCTGGTTGTGAGTCCCTGTGCGCCCCCACTGCATTAGCAGGGGTGCACTGCAGTCCGCCTGGGGTCAGGGGGTCCAAATGCAGAGTAAGGTCCCCAATGAAATCCTCCTGGTCGTCCCCGTCGCCCACAGATGTATCTTGTGTCCTGAGTGGAGAAAGGCAGAATTAAGACGATTTGATTCAATGACTAATTAACGATGTCACATTTTATTAGATCTAGCAGTGAGTGAGTTAAAGGGGAATAACTGTTTTTTTACAATGAACAAGTTTCACGGCAGATAATGTGTTATTTAGAGGCTGAGTTTCGGTGCCCCATTCACTCCCACTATATGGATATACGCAGATCTAAATATCTTCTAAACAAAGTTATATGGGTGAGTAAACGACCGTATTTTACGCCAGAAATAAGGTCCAGGTTATAAAAAAAACAGGTGAAATTAAACATATTCTCAAATGTTCATGCTGAATATCATTATATTTAAAGTGAAGGATGATCAAATCTTTAAAAAACAATAATTTAAAATCACGAGCCTCAGCAGCGCCGTCTCTTTGGCTCTCACCTGAACAGCTAAACAGAGGACCTTCTGGTATCTGCCCTCACGCAGTCATGTTTAATTAGCATCTCTTTACCGTGGGTCGTAATCAGGGGAAGTGCTCCTTTTTACTATGTGAGGGTTGTCTGTGTGGGGGCTGCACAAGTGTGGAGAGTGTCTCTTGTCTGGCGAGTGTGTGTGTGAGGAACTAAGTGGTGTGTGTTGGCGAGGGAATATAAATGGAAAACGGGCAAGCGGCCAACTGGGCTTTGTATCCCTCCAGATCGCTCTCAGCTACAAGCTGCCTATCATGCTCCCTTAGCCATGCCGCCCCGCCGCATCGCCTAGCAACTCCCCACTTAGCGACTCTGAAATATTGAAATGCAGACCAGCCGAGCGGCCGCTGCTTGGAAGTGGAACAAATTTCGCAGAAATTGGTAATAAAAAATGAATTCATTTTATGCATTTCTGAGCAGATCTTTTCAGAAAGTTTATAAGATTAGAGGCCGGAGCTCGCGCCCAAGAGGTTGCAGGTTTAAATCCCACGTAGCACTGGGGAGGTTTAATTTAATACACCACGGCATCGAGCTACTGATGTGAGCCCCTGTTGCTCCTGTGACTGCAGGCGTGCACGGGTCAACTTCAATACATTCAAGCTTTGAAATGCTTTCTGATGTAACACGCTGAAAGGTAACGCAACGCAACACCACGTCGGCCCAGAGGAACACTTCACTGGAGTCAGGCCAGACAGAGGTGCTGAACTGGTGGAGGAGAAGACAAACGGGCGATTATTAAAACAGCAACTGAGATTTTGGACTGCGACTCTGAAGTCAGAGATTACGCTGACGGTGACTGAGACTTCACTGTAATCTCACCGCTCTCATTCAGACTTCGGTTCTGTCGGGCCACATGAGGAAAGGGCTCCGGAGATTCGGCGCACACGTGCCGCTGTCTGGCTGTCTCTTAATTAGTCTGCTAGCAAACAACTTTGCAGGCATCGAGGGAGGCGGGGGCCGAGCAGGCGTCGAGAGATTACAGCAGCAATTAACACATTTCGCCACCAAAGCCACGCCCCCCTCCTCCTCTTTCTTCTTTCACTGGATCTGGTATGGTGAGAGAGTTTTATATTTATATGAGTGTGCAAAGCCGTGTCTAGTGTTGTTGACCTGTTAGGACAATACCATGATCAATAGAGTTTGTGGTGATGATGACTGCGAACCAATTAAAGGACAGGAAGAAGAACTGTATGGCCTTTTAGACAAACTAAAATAAGACACCGCATGTAAATATTGTTGCATTTTCTTGGGTTACAGGCACAAGCCCAGCTTACATTATAATATAATATAGCTAATGGCAACTGTAACATGATCTGGCAAGCAGCCGGGACCATTTACAGCGTCAAAATCAACGTGCCTGTGCCCTCTGGAGGGCGAGCTACGTAATGGACTGTTTCTAAATGGCCCGGTGGCTGTAGCTGTTTTGTAAGTCTGTTTCTACTCTGTCACTGTATAGGATTAAATCTGCAATAAATCAATTTGTTTAAAGGGGAACTACTGTTTTTTTACAACCTGGACCTTATTTCTGGCATAAAATACGATCGTTTACTCACCCATATAACTTTTGTGTCATTTGGAATCGTTCAGAAGATATTCAGATCTGCATATATCCATATAGTGGGTGTGAATGGGGCACCGAAACACAGCCTCTATCACATTATCTGGCATGAAACTCGTTCATTTCACCAATATTTTGTTATGATACGCTAGTGCTATTCCCCGTTGAGTCCAGAGTTACCTGTTATCATCATCCAGGGTCTGTAGATTGACCTACAGACTTCAGGTGATGTCATCTCTGGCCTGGATGATGTCATCTCTGAGCGTGGTCGACTTTTTTACCTGAAATTTGCTACTGCTACGGTTCGCCCACAACCTCAGAATCGGAAAAATATTCAGCCACGTTGCTAGCAGTAACAAATTACAGGTAAACAAGACAACTGTGACAGGTGTGCACGGTGCTCAGAGATGACATCATCCAGGTCAGAGGTTAGTAGGTCAATCTACAGACTCCGGATGATGATAACAGGTAACTCTGGACTCAACGGGGAATAGCACTAGTGTATCATAATAAATTATTGGTGAAATGAATGAGTTTCGTGGCAGATAATGTGTTATTTAGAGGCTGCGTTTCGTTGCCCCATTAACTCCCACTATATGGATATACGCAGATCTAAATATCTCCTGAAAGAATACAAATTACACCAAACTTATATGAGTGAGTAAACGACTGTATTTTTTGCCAGAAATAAAGTCCAGGTTGTGAAAAAAAAAAAACCTGTTCCAGATAACATAGGTGGAGCCTCATTTAGGAACTACTTCCTCGTTCCCCGGCGTATCTGCTCCGCCTTTTGCCATTGCTAATTTGTTATTATTCCACACATGTTGGGCTGCGAGCGTGTCGCGCACATATATACGTCATCAATGGAAATTTATCGTTTTTATCGTGGGAAGACATATTCTTACCGTGGGAAATGTTCTTGACGATATATCGTAAACGATGAAATATCGCACATCCCTACTCAACGGGGAATAGCACTAGTGTATCATAACAAAATATTTGTGAAATTAACGAGTTTTGTGGCAGATGATGTTTTATTTAGAGGCTGTGTTCCCATTCACTCCCATTATATGGATATACACTGATCTAATTATCTACCGAAGAAATTACATTAAACTTATATGGGTGAGTAAACAATCGTATTTCACGGCACAAATAAGGTCCAGGTTGTAAAAAAACAGTAGTTCCCCTTTAATTTCCCAGACTTGCTCCAGTCACAAAACAAGATTCAAGGTTGAGAAGCGCTGATCTTAAAACAACGGGGCTAAAAGGAGCCTCATCCTTTGCTCTGGGTATTTTTCCTTTGGCAGAAAGGACAGTGAGCTTCAGGGCAGTGGCTGGGAGGGAGAACGGATCCACCAATCAGGTCTGAGAGGCACGACTGCCGCTCGTCAGAACCAATAAAAAACTAGAGCTTTTGGGGCTTGTTGATGTTTCTCATGTGGGAAAAATCCCAATTTTCCACAGCATAGAGTGAAGTTTGGGTAAAACAGGGTGCAAGCATCGAAAAACAATAAATAGGACAAGAAAAGAGGACAGAGAATTGATTCAGTAGATTTGAAACAGTACGAATGACAGTGATTTAAGGCTGCGGCAAAACCGCAGAGGGAACGAGTGGAAACCTGTGATAGCATGAAATAAAAAAAAATAAAAAAAAGCATGAAAGTAGAAGGAAATGAGAAATTTCCAACAACGCCCGCAGTGCCAAGTGAGACGCAGAGAGTGCAGCGGCAACAGTGGCATAATAGAGCGAGGGAAAGCCAACGGAGAGGAAGCGACAGACAGACTGTGTGTGAGTATTAACAGAGCGAGTGACTGGGACAGCCAGGCATCGGGAGAGCAGCCAGCAAACTGTGTGTGTGTGTGTGTGTGTGCGCGCCATCACTCAAGACGGGACTCGCTCTACACCGAAAGCCCACACTGACTGCTCTGCTCTCCCCTTTCCCTCTGTTCCTGTTTGATATCAGAGGTTAGTGAATAGAAGCCATCTGGATCTGATGCCGCGGCGCTCACGGCTGCCGGGCCAACTGTACTTTTATTCATAACAGGAAATACTTTCTTGCTGTACATGGTGGGAGCGGGACAGAGGGAGGGGAGGAGTGTAACCTCAGCAACATCATTTCACCACCTCTGCCTCCTCTACATCTGTTGTAACTTTCCACATCCATCCTTTCCCGATCCGCCCGAGCTCTGTCTTCGCTCCCTCCCTCGCCGCCTCGAGAAGAAAGCGGAGGCGGGCGTTGCGGCTGAGAGGCAACACCTTCATTTCAGTTCAATACAAAGAATCAAAGATGCAAAAAAAAAAAAACATATTCATGTGGTGTGAGAAAACTTCTGGAGACATTTTTTTTTTCCACAAAGGCTGGGAAGCATCTTGTAATTATTCCCGTACATCCCAGCTTTGTCGTCCAGCGACAACTTTCCGAACCTGTTTACCGTTAAATCAGAGGAAAGGTGGTGAACTTACACGTCGAACTCGTTCTCCTTCAGAATCTCCTTCAGCCTCTTCATGAAGATCTTCTCGCTCTCCGTCGACGCGACAAAACCGCGATCTGGAACAGATCAGACAAGCGACAATGAAGTCTGAGCTACAATTAAAACATTTTGGTCGGTAATAGCCGTTAAGCACGCCGGTAATGGCTGGGCAATTTTGCTGTCGTTCAAACATATAGAAATAAATTTAAATCTGCACAACGGGATTGTCAGTTTTGCGATTATTTATCAACCTGTTGCCATGACAGCAGCGCGCGTACGGCCGTAACTCAAGAGTCTGGCGAGATTAAGGCTTCGCGTTTATGGTTAGAAGACGAAATTGCGTCCCCCCCCAAATCATCCGGACAGCTCTGAGAACGACGGATGGCCGTGACCCGTGGGCGGGAATGGAAAACTGGAAATGTCGTCTTCCACTTAAAGAGGATCCAGAAACAAAATTAAGACAGATGCCACAGCTGCACAACAATACGCAGCTAAACATGATGGAACAATACGGCTAGCCACAAAAAGAGTTTGGATCGCCTGAAAACACAGCTCTGTCATAACAAACAGAAAGGCTGGCGCCACCGAGCAGAAATCTTTGTACACATGGTTTTTGAAATTCTAGACGCACATTAAAGCCGTCTGAAACGAAACAGTCATTCACTCTGATGTTCAACTTAACGGATAATAACGGCATCTTATGTCTTAAGGTAAGGTCAGAGGTCATTCTGGTCATGGGGCCGACGCTTCCCATCCGACCTGAAGGAGCTTTAGAGATGCTGCAAAGAGGAATGGACAGCCTATAGACAGGTGTGCAGAGCTTGTGGCATCGTATTCAAAAACACCTGAGGCTGTAATTGCTGCCAAAGGAGCATCAACAAACTATTGAGCAAAGGCTGCACTTAGCAAAAAGTAGTTTACTACTATAAGTAGTTCATTTTATCAAGTATGCTGGAGTATAAGTAGTTAAAGTTAGCTCTATTGTCAGTTCTGTGCACAGTGGCGAGGTGGTTAGCAAGCACTAGTTTCTCGTATTTAACTTCTTTATATAATTGAAAAATCAATTCAGATAACATAGGTGGAGCCTCGACTAGGTGACCTTCTTGCCTCACAGCAAGAAGGTCACCGTTTTCTGTCTTTCTTCATGTTCTGGTTTGTGCTTGTGTTTGAGGTGGTGGAACAAATTAGTGTTGTTACTGTCCTTTTTATTCACTATTTCTTTGCAAACCTTGCATGTTGTAATTTGCTGCTCCACGTCAGACTTTTTAACCCCTACATGCCGAGCGTCGCAAATTAGCGACGTACTGTTTCCGTTCAGACTGCAGCTGAAATAACTTATGTATTACTCCAATGTAGGTTTGTGCACATTCAAAAAATCCTAGGGAACATTTTGCAAGCACTAGTTTCTCGTATTTAACTTCTTTATATAATTGAAAAATCAATTCAGATAACATAGGTGGAGCCTCGACTAGGAACGACGACGTATCTGCTCCACCTTCAGCTATTGTCAGTTTGTCAATATTCCTCACGTGTGTCGCTCACATATATACGTCATCAACGGGAATTCATCGTTTTTATCACAGGATGACATATTCTTACCGTGGGGAATGTTTTTTGACGATATATCGTAAACGATGAAATATCGCACATCCCTAATAGGGACTAGAAGTATACACCTAGTACACTAGCAGTATGTAAATGAGTGTACTTGTGGTATACTTGTACTTTTGTAAACAGAAAAATGGTCCAATTTAGTCCAGTTTAGTATACTTTGTAGTACACTACAAGTACATGTAGCAGTATACTGTGCTGTACTTACACTCAGGCAAAAATGATCTTCAAGTATACTACTGTTTGCTAAGGCTGTGCTTATGTACTTATAGATAGATAGATAGATAGATAGATAGATAGATAGATAGATAGATAGATAGATAGATAGATAGATAGATAGATAGATAGAGTTTTGTAACAAGGCTGTAAGAAAACAAAATGTGGAAAAAGTGACGCGCTGTGAATACTTTGTGGACACACTGAGGACTGCTGGTTTTTCCCACAAATTGTCGATCCCTGATTGTAGGACGACTGCAGGACATTACTATTTTATGGAGTATAAACAGGTGAAAGACGCACAAAGACAACGGTCATGTCTCCTCACCTTGTGACTCGGGGGTTTCGATCTGCGATGCCTGGTTCTTGTCTCTCCTCCTCTGCTTCTCGTCCTCCCAGATGCCCTGCAGGCCTGGGTTCCTGCCGATCTGATCTGGACACAAGCGAGAATCACAGCACACGCAACCGTGAGTGTCAGCTCACCTACCATGACGCCGCCGCCGAGGCCGTGACGCCGCTGACCCATCAAACCGACACCACGACTCAAGCCATACATACAAACTGTAGTTTGGTTTTAGCAGCAGATGGAAAAGTGTGAGTCAGAACACATGCTCAGGCTGCCCTGGAGTGGCCTCTCCTTTGCTTTCTGCTCTGAGACAGATTCTTGGATCGGTTTTCGCTTCTTAGCTCAGTCTGATCTAAATCACAAGGACTCACTGGACGCTGCGAGCGCTGTCATTAACGCACAAACGTACCATTCAGCAGAACTTCTGGCACTTGTGGGATGACCTGAAGCCTTCGCCTGGACGAGGTTTACAGAAACATGCTCTTTTAAAAGCTCCACCAACGAACCACACATGCACATGCAGCTTCAGGATTCTTCAAATAGGACAACGCCGCCTGCTTTACCGGCCTCGCTCAGTTTCATCCCTCCATCGTGGATTCTTTTAATCTCTGCTAATCTCTTCCTCTCTGTGCTCCCCAGTGACGTGAGGTGTTAGGTCCTCTCCACGGTGTCTGTGTTTCCGACGTCTAATCTGTCATGTGAGCTAAATGTTCGTTGGATGTAAACTTACTTTCGATATCGAGGCGGTTGAGTATGTCTACAGCCGCAGCGTCAACCTCCAGCTCACAGGTACTCTGCTTCTCCACCTGATCCAGAACTAAGGAGCTGCAGACAATTAATAAAACAAAAATGTTAGAAAAGTACTAAAACAAAAACAGCATAGAGTGAAGTTGTGCATGTACGTAGGGGCTTACCAGGGTATGGCGTTCTCCTCCCAGCGGATGAACGTGCCGCCCAGGCTGCTGTCGTTGAGCTTGGAGGTGGAGGGGATCTTCCAGGGGCTAATGCTGGGATGGCTGTTAGAGGCTGGCTTGTCCGAGGACGCTGCTGCTGCTTCTTCTGGAAAACGCAAACATGCAGACAAAGGCACATGAAGGTAATGGTAGTGTAAGTCTAATAGGCGTCTCTAATCTTTTAACTCTCTGGAGATGAAACGGTGGTACAGATGTTGAAGACAAAAAATCTGAAGACCATTTCTTCAAACCATCTCTCTCTCTAAACTCTCCAAGGAGTTTATAGTGCTGTGAAACCTCGCGGCAAAACCCGAACCGCTTCCTGAAGCGGTCACGTGGTACAGTCGGGCAGCGAGGCTTCGGACTTCATTGTCTGAATACGCGCTTTGCAAAAAAGCCCCCTCCATGACTCGACACATGCTTCAAAGCCTCGGGCAAAACTTAAAAAGTACTTAAAGTTGATGAAATTTCAATGAAAAATTAAATGCCATTGATCTTCATTATATTGTGACGGGTAAGAATAGATTGTGACAGGATTTTTATGACCATGTCAGAATGATAGACAAGCATCATATATAGACATATATACATAGACGCTGCATCGACTGTGGAGGGATGTGCCTAAAGCGCCGCCATCTTGGTACAGGGCTATCAGAGGCAGCTATGCATGAACCTACGAAGGAAAGAGGTACTCCTCAATATCAACGTAGAATTATTCGCTGAATTTTGGACCGATTTCCAAACGTATTGATCTGTTAAAAACATCACACATGTAGCTATGATAAAAATATGTTTTTACTACCCAAAAACAATTACTTAATGTTATCAGCAGACTAGCTTCTGACAGAGGATTGTAAAGAAAAGATGTCGGACTTCAACTGAGCGATTTATGATGATTTTCATTGTGTATAAACACCATTCCTCCATAGATGTAATGTGCTGTAGGAGCCAGTGGCTCTGTTCCAAGATGGCCGCCCTGTAGGCACGCCACTCCAGTAGACGACAGCGCTCAATGAGGCGTCTATGTATGCATGTATATGGTATATAAAAGCAGATGCTTTTTTTAGGCAGGTTGTTTTCTTCCCAGGTGAAGAGCAGACAGTGAAGCTGGGTACTTCTCAGCCTCTGCATTTCGAAGGTCGGTGCTTCAAAACACATCACCGCCTCCCATTTTATCAGCCCAGCCTCTTATAACCTTCTGCCACTTGATCCCAGATTAAGAACTTGCTTTCAAGTCAGAGCCTGAGGGGGAGAAGAAAATGTAAACAGGTGTACCTATTGTTGAGGCATTTTGGTTTCTTTGTTGTACGAGGAACCGGAGCCTTCTTTCCACTGATTGCATCAGTGCAGAGGTGGATCAAACATGGGAACCCTGCTTTTGTTGGAGGGGAATCAGGCGTGAGGATTTTTTTTATAAAAGAACTTTATTAAACTCGAGTGTGGAATTTCCTGTCGTGAATCATTGACGCCGTGAATGCACGTGAATGCGGGTCCTGCGGGGCGGGATGGATGCGCTGCTACGGGAGCGTGGAGAAAGGTCTGGGCTTGGAAATGATGAGGATCTGAGATTAGGACTAAGCTGTGATCAAACAGAGCTGGAGATCAGGGGTTTAGTCTGCATCCGGAGGAGGAGTGGCGTTGGGTTTGTGGATGTTCACCATCCCTTCAAGTTTGTTTTTATAGATGCATGTGAAATGGCGTACGTCTCTTTTAGCCAAATCCACCAAACTCCTAAAAACATTACTCAGCGAACATTAAAGTGTCGGTTTCACGGTTTTTAAGTCCAATATTTTGGTGAACTCTCACTGCTATAAGTAAGTAAGTAAGTAAACTAAATCTGTCTGCCACTGTTCTCAACCTGCTGGGCGTCTAATGGTAAACAAGATAAATAAATGTGAACACAGTCGAGCATTTAGCAGCTTTTCCCCCGGGGAATTGGCGCAAAGCTAAAAAAAGACGGAATATGGGTTTCAAATTTATCAAGTTGCCTGAAACAGGGCTCCAGATGAATGCTAATGTCTCAATGGGTGTTCTTCCATTAGATCATGCTTTGGACTAAATGGTGAACAGCAGTAAAGCGAACAAGAGACACAAAGCGGACTGAAAAGAGGACGCTAGCGCAGAGAGAGCCAAGACCCGCAAGACAAAACATGGGAAGAGAAGTGAGAAGGCTGCATTAGGGAGGGAAACAGAGATCCTGAGGCAAAGGTGAAATGAGGACCAATAGGAGGTTTAGGGGTTTCTGCCTTTATATGAAGACGTAGCTATGGCGACAGTGCAGACCCTAACGCCGTAGGTGTAGATGGGATACATCGAGGAAAGATTAACTGAAGTCAGTCGCCATTGTTGAAAGTGAAGCGAAGTAACAGTGGTAGTAACTTTTGTTTAATTTGTAGTAATTCGGGAGATATTTAGATCTGTGTATATCCATATAATGGGAGTGAATGGGGCACCGAAACGCAGACTCTAAATAACACATTATCTGCTGTGAAGCTTGTTAATTTCACCAATATTTTGTTATGATACGCTGGTGCTATTCCCTGTTAAGTCAGGAGTTACCTGTTATTATTGTTATATTGGTGAAATTAACAAGTCTTGCGGCAGATGTGTTATTTAAAGGCTATGTTTCGGTGCCCCATTCACTCCCATTATATGGATAAAATATCTACTACAAATTAAACAAAAGTTATATGGGTGAGTAAAAGATCGTATTTTATGCTAGAAACAAGGTCCAGGTTGTAAAAAAAACAAAAAAAAAAACAGCAAAACCTTAATGAATTTATCCAAAACTGTTCAAGGTAAGTCTATGTTCGTAACACAACGCTGTCAGTTCCAAATAATTTATTAAAATGCACAGAGGAAGCCTATTATAGTAATGACAGTTGTCGAAGTTTAGCACATAACTACTACTTGATGTGGATTGTGCATGGAGGGACAACATTAATTTTAATTCTTTAAAGAGAGTGTTTGCTCCCTCAAACCAAAAGAAAATGTTTGACCTGACGAGGAACCAGAAATATTAGCAAAGCGGCGCAGACAGGTACCAAAGAAAATACATGTGGGAAAGCTTACCAGTCTAACTAATGTCAATATCTGACCAAGTCATTAGTTTTGAATATTTCCAGGCTTTGACCAGTGCTCCTGACAGCTGAGGAAACAAGGGAGGGTCCAGAACAAATAGCTGTAGGTAACGAGGAGGAGGAGGAGGAGGAAGAAGAGGGTGACAGTAGCCAACATGCTGCAGCTGAAGAGCCACAGCCAATAGGATTTAGCTCTGCGAAAAACAACTGCTCCTCACCTTGGCTCTGGCTCCGGCGGAACCTGACAGCTGCCAAATTAACCAGGTTCATGCCGTACAGGTTGTAGTCAATGAAGAACTGCAGCAGGAAGGGGATGTGGCCCTCATGGGGCTGGTAGTTCTTGTTCATCACTGCTCCGCTTTGTAACAGCTCACACACTCTGCAACAAAAAGAGTTTGTGCCATTAATAAAGATATCTGTTAGATAAATAGATGTTACTTCACTGATTAGGCATGAATATGGTCACAGGTAACAGGAAAATCCAATCTGTTGTGTGGAACTTTTTCGGATTTAGAAAATCCGACGACGAACAAAAAGTGATACTCTGCAAAGAGCGACGCGCGACTGTTGCTGCTGGAAGTGGAAACACCAGTAACCTCTTCCACCACTTAAAGTTAAAATATGCAAAGCAGTATTATGAAAAGCCAAAAGATATTTTCTTTAAAATTAATGTTACACTGCTGTGAGCAAATAAAAACAAAAGAGGAAAATGATCAAATGCGACAGTATGGTTATTTTAAACCAAAACAAAAACATACCGCGATGTATACCGTTACAGCGTTTGAGTAGAGACGATCAAGTGTCACTTTAATTAATTTTCATTCTTTCTAAATATGATTTTTTTTGTACATTTATTAAAGTCCTACAGAATTACACACAGTTAATTATTCTGGTTTTCACGATTAATTTAGCTTTGACAAGTAAAAACTAATTTAAATCTAGAAATATAATCCTTTCACTTAATTTTTTTGTGTGTGTGTGTGTCCAATAAATAGAAAGAGGACCCGTTGTCCTTGATCTACTTGCTGGATAGTGACACAGGGAGCAGTTCACCATGTGAATGTTTGAGGTCTTCCCTGGAGTCATGTTTCCTCTTTAAAGGTCAGAAACCTGTGTTGACATACTGACTGATCAAACACCAGAGCCAAACCTGCCAGTCACCCTCTTCCCTCTGTGTTTTTATTTTTTTTCTTCATCACATCTTCCTGTCTTATTATTTTATCCACACTTCCTTCATTTTACTCTCACGGCTGCACCAATTCTTCATTCACACTGTCGCCACTAATGCAGATCACTCTGAAGAATAATCCAGCCTTCCGGTCTGCTTCCCCACACGGACCGGGGCCGATCGATGCGTACAACTGAATACGCAGCGATCGATTTCAGTTTAGCTGGCAGCGTCGCTCACACACACACACACACAGTCTGGGATTCGGTAACATCAAACAAAAGAGGCCTGTGATGATCCCTGTTCACATTAAACTTTATCGATCGGCAATAATCTTACCTTTTGACCATCTGTGGATTGTACAGATAGATCTTCATAAAGAGCTTCTCCTTGGCGTGATAACCGTAGAAAGGCCTGCAAGACAAGAGGAGGACCACACACACACACACGACAAAATCAATACACAGACCCTGACATTTCCTCACATGGATTTTGAGTTTTAAACAGAGTTTGCATTTAATATTCTTTATTGTCATATATTACTTAACAATGCATCATTAGCAGTTATTAAATTCTTGGTACTAGGTGTCAACATAAAGGGTAACTAATGTTTTTTTCACAACCTGGATCTTATTTCTGGCATAAAATATGGTAATTTACTCACCCATATAACTAATTTGTAGTAATTCGGGAAAATTTTAGCTCTGCGTATATCCATATAGTGGGAGTGAATAGGGCACCAAAGCACGGCCTCTAAATAACACATTATCTGCAACGAAACTCGTTCATTTCACCAATATTTTTTAGTCCAGAGTTACCTGTTATCATCATCCCGGGTCAGCAGCTTGACCTACTAACCTCTGACCTGGATGATGTCATCTCTGAGTGACGCTCGACTTGTTTGCCTGTAATTTGCTACTTCTAGTTCTTTGCAACATGGCTGAATATTTTTCCGATTCTGAAGGTTGTGGACGACGACTTTATTTATGATGGACGTCGTTACAGTTATGAGCCAAGGATGAGGAGCTCAGCAGAGAGAGGAACAGCTAGCTAAAGAACAACAAACCTCTGCACGTCCGTGAATAGGTGACAGGTAATTCTGGACTCAACTGGGAATAGCACTAGTGTATCATAACAAAATATTGAAATTAATTAGAAGGAGAAATTAATGAGTTTCGTGGCAGATAATGTTTTATTTAGAGGCTGTGTTTCGTGCCCCATTCACTCCCACTATATGGATATACACAGATCTAAATATCTTCTGAACGACTCCAAATGACACCAAAGTTATATGGGTGAGTAAACAATCATATTTTATGCCAGAAATAAGGTCCAGGTTGTAAAAAAACAGTAGTTCCCCTTTAAGTTCAAAATTAAACAAATAACAAAATAAAAGCAGAATAGCTCATGATTCACTCTGATATTTCTGACAAATCTGAGCTTAGTCGTGTGTCACTTACATGCCGGAGACCAGCACCACCTTGAACACATGCTGGTTGGTGGAGGAGGGGTTTCCCATGGCGACGTTGAGGGCTCTGTCGATACTGAAGGCCACCTGCCGCAGGTAACGCTCCGGCTGCTGCTGCCCGTAGCCATCGTACGGCACGTAGATGTAGGGGAACACGCCGTGGAGGTGGAGGCACGTCTTCTGACCTGCGACAACAAATCAACAACAACAAATCTGTTAGTTTAAAAAGTTTTACACCCGTTTGGATTTAAAAGCTTTTAAGGGCAGAAACATTTCGCTCGAAGGCACTTCATTCTGGATAAACAATCGATTTCATTCGTGTCAACAAAACAAAAACACGCCCATATTTCAAGGCGGTATGAAACAACCTGCTCGGACACAGTCTTTGAATATAAACACAAGCTACGCGGGTGTAGTCTTTGATTAGACTGAGAGCATTGAATCTGGTCTTGCTGCAGTTGAGATAAATGGAGTATGCGGAGGGTCCAGTAAACAGTTTCCCTCCCCTGTACGCTTTCTATCCAGTCACTGCAAGGCAAGAGAGATGGATGAGTGCAACAACGACAAAAAAAAAAGCCTGTAATGACTTGATTCATGATGGACATGTACGCAGCGTGAACACAGCCCATTAGCTAAGTAACTAAACAAAAACGGAGGGGAAGAGCGCGGAGGGTGGAGCCGAGCGGAGAGGATCGAGGTCTTGAGCAATGTGAAGCGAGGTCAGCTGCAACGGAGACGGGGGAAATACAGTATTCATAACGGGAAAGGAGGGGGGGTTGTGACATCACAGCACTCCCAGACAGACACACACACACACACTACTGCTGCTGCTGAAGAGTCATCTGAGGTGAACTGTGCTGCAGACACTACGCTCAGATTCATTCTCCATCTGCCAGTATCGGCCCGGGCCAGAGCTTTTATCTGCACACCGCTGACTAATCTGGTTACATAAAAGATAACAACAACAACAATGTGAAAATGAGGACATCGTACGCAGAAGGTGCCAAAGCTCACACGAATCTGAGCCTCTCTGCTTTTTTGCACAAGTGACAGCCCCGACTCTTTGGTATTATGACACGACGTGCATGCCTTCTCAATCATCATCGTTAACAGCAGAGGAGGGGTCTGGCACCGTCTCAACAACGCACATTTAGCTTGCCAAGGGTACGTCCTTATGCTATGGGGTGACAAATGCTGTGTGCAAAGCAATGCTGCAGTCCCCCCCCCTTGAGTACCATCCTTGAGATTATTGGAACCGAAGTGGAGCCTTGAGAAGAGGAAGATCTTTTGGCACAGCCATACACGTGACTGCTGCAAAGTTTTGAAAAGGGATAATGCAAGATGTGGTGCAGAACATGCCTGAGTCTGACATCCACTGTGGGATATTATTAAGATTTAAGGAACGCTCTGTGCTGGAGAGGGAAAGCAGCAGGTTTATGTGAGAGTGGGAAAATCAGCCACATGAGAAGGGAGTGAGATAAAAAGAGGGCGTTTATATTCCTCTTGCTAATTTGAACATTATGCTAAGCTAAAAGAGGGAAATATTAAAGGGGAACTACTGTATTTTTACAACCCGGACCTTATTTCTGGATTAAAATACGGTCGTTTACTCACCCATATAACTCTGGAGTCGTTCGGAAGATATTTAGATCTGTGTATATCCAAATAATGGGAGTGAATGGGGCACCCAAACACAGCCTCTAAATAACACATTATCTGCCACGAAACTCGTTCATTTCACCAATATTTTGTTATGATACACTAGTGCTATTCCCCGTTGAGTCCAGAGTTACCTATTCGTGGATGTGTACTCCAACTCAAAACAGTAAGGAACAGAAATGAACGAGTTTCGTGGCAGATAATGAGTTATTTAGAGGCTGTGTTTCGGTGCCCCATTCACTCCCACTATATGGATATACAAGGCACTTCACTGTATGTAAAAAGTTATATGGGTGAGTAAACAATCGTATTTTATGCCAGAAATAAGGTCCAGGTTGTAAAAAAATCTGTAATTCTCTTGTAAGTCTATGAAAAACTTTAAGAAAGGGATTACCACTGTCTCTGACTTCCTTTTTAAATCATTATAAACTGCATAACTGAGGGAACTGCACTCGTCTCAGTTGTGGGAAAACTGCAAAAGACATTTTTCACGTCTTCTGACCTTGTTATCTGTGAGTCTTAGCAGGAGGTTGACGCTGCTGCTTCGCTTTTACCTTGAACGATGCATCACAATGTCTCTCTGAGGACCCGAGCTATTGATGTGTTTACCGTCATACCTACGAAACCCCACTGTTTGCTGTTCTGCCGATTACAGCCGCAACATTCAACCAAACAGTTTATTCTTGCCGACCAACCACATGGGAGCATTTAAAGTTTGATTGAGCGCTATTCTCCTGAATGGGGCTGGAAGCAGTCATTGCTTTTTTATAAACTGAGGTTACCAAGGTTACTAAACTAAGGTAAGCAAAGGCTGGGACGTGTCTTTTAACGTTAAGGTCTCCATTCAAATAACTCCGCCTTCGTTCAGCTTAAAGATCAACTAAAAAAAATGGTGGAAGAAGCTGGAATAATAAATTAAACTTTTGTCTAATAGCCTGCCCTGTAGTTCCACTTGGTCAGAGGTAAACAATGGTGACCTCTGCCCTGCAAATCCTGCAGAGACTTGCTGCTAAGTTACTTGCTGAGGCGATTAGAGCAAACACTCGTGCACCAAACTTCTGAATATGTGTGATCACGCTTCAAGAAGTCCGTTTTTACCAAACATCTCACAAATTTCACAGACTACTTCGCTGTAATGTGGTGCTACAGTTCACACATTAACTCGATCAAAGCCGTCGTCCAAGTATTTCCTCACTCTAAAACATCTGAACGGGGCGTAATGCTCTTTTTTGCAAGTGTTAATAAAAAAAATTAGAAAAAAAAAAGATTAACCACCGATGAAAACGCGGCACAAAAGCCAGTGAAGCGCACACAGGAGGTGAGATCAGTGCTCGCGGCCGTGCCAGTGAAGGCATTCAAGTCGATTCAGTCGGGCCTCAGTCTAGACTGCAGCGTGTGCTCGTGTGTGTGTGTGTCGGTGCTCGAACTTGGCCAAGGTGCGAGTCGCTCCTCGGCGAGTCGCACAAAGACTGGCAACTACTCCGGCGGTGAGGGAGCAGAGACGCCGGCATGCGTCCGTCTGTCCTCGGCCTGTCGAGTCAACATGGAGTCTCTTTCTTTCTTTCCATCTCTCTCTATCACACACACACACACACACACTCTCTCTCTATAAGCAGCCAATGCTGGCTTCGGCTGCAGTTGCTAGGCAACAGCACCGGCAAAGCAAAAGCCCCTGACGGACAGCGGGAGAGATAAACAAGTGATTCTTTCCACCCAGCTGGTCAGGCCACAGAAAGAGAAACAGGGTGGGATGGGGGGGTGGATAAGTGTGTGTCTGAGAAAGCAGGGCGGAATAAAATAAAGAAGAAAAGAGCGAAGAGCGGACAGAGACCGAACGACGGCGAGAGGTATGCGTCTGCACGAGGGAGCAAGGAAACACGGAGCAGAGGGAAAAGAGAGACGAGTGAAATGAATAAACTAATAGTTTGTATATGTTTCGGGGAGTTCCAGATGTTCGGGTGGGTGTAAAATAAGACAAGCAAGCGGAACCGGAGAGAGCGTGGACTGATCCGCATTGCAAATTTCCGAGACGATTAACATCTGCCGCTTCAAGCGAACGGCTCGGGGCTGAGCTCTAGTCAACGTGTGACGACCTGAGTCATGAGAAAAGTCCTCCAGACGTACTGTCCCTTATAGAAGTGTCCCTGGACATTATTTCTGGCATAAAATACGGTCGTTTACTCACCCATATAACTTTTCTGTTATTTAAAGTCATTCGGACGATATTTAGATCAGCGTATATCCATATAGTGGGAGTGAATGGGGCACCGAAACACAGCCTCTAAATAACACATTATCTGCCACTAAACGTTGAAATATCGCACATCCCTTACCGATATCTCTTCTCATCCCAGCCTCCATTAACTTGAGACAATCAGCTCTGCAACAACTCCATGACTCAGCACCTCTACACCACCACCACTGGGTCAGTAAGGCAGTCAGTCACAGCATATTAGCTATAAAACAGGCCGGTAGACTCGTCTGGCAGACGACATATCGGCCACTTGTTCGTCTATTGTTAGACATCCTGGGCCACAGACGAATACACAGCCCTGACCAGTTTTATTTTACCACCTTCACATTTAGACTCATTTACAGACACACAATCAAACCAACCACTGAATGGAAAGATCTATCTAGCACATCTGTTTGGTTGTAGCTATACTATTTATGACAAATCACACAACCACGTGTTGCACATGTTTTTGTTTTTCTACAACGAGCTTTCTATTATTTCACACTGTATTTCTGAGACTGGTTAAAAAATAAACTGACGAATGAAACTGATACTAGCTGAACAAACTCCAAAGACGGCATGTGTTGCTCCAGTGTTCGAAACCGTTGTGAATTTGGAGTAAAGATCCTCTTTGAAGATAATTTGCGCAGAGTGTACATGCATCTTCTCCAGTCCTATATTCTCCACAGCTTAAAACAATCTGAGCCACGGCTTTTTAACAGACAGCACAAGTTCTCCTTAAAGGGTTTGTGATCCAGTTGCGTAAACACAACACGCATTTCTCAAAAAGCCACATTTCCACCGATCCATCAATCAGCTGCGTACGTTTTTCCATGGCCGAGGAGGCCCTGTTTACCGCGTTGGCTTTGCTAAATGGCCTCGTATTTATACAGTGCTCTTTTCCACCCATTGGTACTCAAAGAGCTTCACGGTCACAATGAACACGTTTGCCCGCTCGTTCACAAAAGTACACACATTAATACGGCAGTGCCAAGCAACCCGCTCTGCTTATCCACCGATCCTCAGCCTTTGCCCAGTAATCAGCTGCGAGTTAAATAGATTCAGTTTCTGTTTGAATCTTGTGCCTAACCTGGAACAAGATCCTGTGCAGCTGCAAACAGCAATAGCAGCGTTTAGCACTTACATCCAGACGAGAGCTCCATTTATCCGAGGTGGACTCACCGAGTACAGGTGATGTTTTCCAGGACCAATCATGCACTCACCACAATGACCATGTTTACATGGTCTTTAGTATCCCGGTTTTGATCGGGTTTTTGAAGTATCCCGGATTTGTGTTTGTCCATGTAAACACCATATACCGATTTCAAGAAACCCGGCTCTGCTACCTGGAGTACTCCGATAGAAGCCGGGATACTGGAGCATGTATACACCTTATCCCGATTTCTGACGGTTGCCCACTGTCTGCGCATGCACGAGTGACGCCAAGCGACGCACCAGATATACAAACAACATGGCAGCAACGAGAACTTCTCACTTTTGGAGACAGAAGTTTCCCTTAGAGTAATGAAAGAACTAAACATAACAACGTGTTTAGATGGCAGTAAACACCGAAATGCTGATGTATTCAAGTCAGTTGCGGAAAAGCTAACATTGAAAAAGATGTAAAACACGCATGCACAGATAGGATGCAGTGATCGGAAAACGGGATACTGGTGTTTATCAAGTAAAGCCGGGATAAGCCTCAAAATCGGGATACTAAAGACCATGTAAACGCAGTCACTGATGCACAATATGGAGGGAGCATTCATTCATTCGTCTTCTGTAACTGATTATTCCTGTGAAGGGTCGCTTGGAGACTATCCCAGCCGTCATCGGGCGAGAGGTGGGGGTACACCCTGGACCAGGGGTCGCCTTACCCGAATATTTTCCAGAAAAATCTGAAGGCAATCTTTCATTTTTACAGATTGCAATTCACACCCCTGACCACTTGGTGGCGAGTGAACATATTTGGCTCTTGGTTAATAAAAAACAGGTCCCAGGGTGGAAAAATTCATAAACGCACTTCTTGTGGATCCGTGTGGACAGAGGAAACCGGAGATTTTGACAAACGATGATGTCATCGCCACACCCCTCGAGCAGCCTTCCACCTCTTATATCCCGCGAGACGTCTCATAACAACATCAACAACAATGGTGGACTACATGCTCGTGTTCCTGCTGGAGAAGATATTGAGCCTATTATGGTTACTAGGGCTAAATATAATTTCTCCTTGAGTTTGGTTTCTTCTAAAGCCGATTTGTAAACAGCGCTCAAGCTTCATGCGCATGCTCCACCTCTTCCTCTCTGTTTTTGGTGAATTTCTGAAACTGAAACAGCGCCACCTATAGGCCTGGAGTATGAAGTAGCGTTTTGAGTCGCGTTGAGACGGATCCGTGTGGACACAGATATTCTTGAAACGTGGTAGGACTCAACTGAGCCGGCTAAATACTTAACCTGTAGACGGCTACTGCCATGAAACAAGAGGTTTATCTGTAGCTTCAAGTGTTAAAGTAAGGACTGCAGCAGCTCACCTCCATGAAATAAAGAAACGCTTGCTCCTGTTTCTATAACTTTTCTACAATGTGTGTATTAACGCTGTTAATTTAAGTTGCCCATAGCACCTCGGAGACACTAATAAGGATCCTGATGCTGTACGAAGCAGACACACACGCTTACATTACACCTGAATGCTTTCCAGTGTGACTACAGCTTTCCGTGCTAGCATTTTCTCCTCTGCTCGCCCGTTTGTGGCTGCAGTCAAACTCCCACTGTAGTCGAGACAGATGCCACGGGGAAGAACGGAAGAAGATGTTAATAAAAACCAGAGCTGGTATTAATTAAAAAGCCGCACGGAGAGCTGGGTGAAATATAGGAACGAGCGCTCGCACTGCCTGCAGAGAAAATGGCAGACAATGGGCTACTGCACACATGCACGATGATGGCGACGGTGGTGGAAGAGGAAAAACTCAACCTGAAGAACTTTAATCAAGTTATAAGTGAGAAAATATTTTAAGCCGTTACCCATGACGCCCTTCAGCTCAGTGCTAGCGTGCTAATGTTAAGAGGGTATGAGCGGGTAAAGTGTGAAAAACGGGAAATATACACAGCAGTCGTTTAAGGAAGGTGGTAGAATTAAAGGCCGGTTAATCACAGCTACACACTCACACTCACAGGAGCATGGTGTCTGTGCCTCACCAGGCAGCCTGTCAAGTGCCAAGCAATGAGGCACACAGAGGAAGAGTAGGTGTGGGAAGGAAGGGAGGATGAGGAGGATGAGGAGGAGGAGGAGGATGAGGAGGAGGAGGAGGTGAAGACGGAGCCAGAGGGATCCTGACAGGGACGGCAAAGTACAAAGCATTTATGAGGAGGAGAGTTTTCCGTCTAAAGGACAGTCTGCTGATCGTTTATACGCTGATTTTAAATTTTTTTTTAAAACAATTAAAAGTGTCTGGCATCCTGATTAAACGTGTATGTGATTTATTAAACGCATTCGGTCGTGTCAAAACTCCAATTTCACACAACTTGGTTTTCTTGCGGAAAATGCTGGAAGAAGAAAAACAAAACACCATCGCTGTCTGGACTGTAGTTTGAAAGAGTGCCGGTTCAAATAGACGGCTTCCAACTAGAGCTGGTATAAACTAGGTTTGAGGCCACTTAAAGGGGAATTACCGTTTTTTTTTTTGTTTTTTTTTACAACCTGGACCTTATTTCTAGAATAAAATACAGTTGTTTTCTCACCCATATAACTTTGGTGTCATTTGGAGTCGTTTGGACGATATTTAGATTCAGTGGAGCGCCGCGTATATCCATATAGTGGGAGTGAATGGGGCACCGAAACACAGCCTCTAAATATTCATTGACTGCGTTTACATGGTTTTTAGTATCTCGATTTTGAGGCTTATCCCGGCTTTGAGCATATCCGGGATGTGGTGTTTACATGGAACACAGAGAAACCTGGTTATTCATATTCCCGTATACGTGATAAATAACAGTATCCCGTTTTCCGATCACTGCATCCTATCTGCGCATGCGCGTGTTACGTCTTTTGTTTACAACAGATGGATGCGCGTTGGAAAACCAGCGTCACGTAGCTTTTCTGGTGTTTTCTGCATCTGAACACGTCGTTATGTTTAGTTCTGTCATCAGTTTAAGGGAAAATTATGTCTCTTTGTCGCTCTAAAAGTGAGAAGTTCTCGTTGCCGCCATGTTGTTTGTATTTCTAGCGCGTCACTTGGCGTCACTCGTGCATGCGCAGACAGTGGGCAGCCGTCAGAAATCGGGATACGGTGTATACATGCACCAGTATCCCTATCGGAGTACTCCAGGTGGAAAAGCCGGGTTTCTTGAAATCAGGAAATGGGCATATACCCAGTTTCTGAATTCGGGATGTGGTGTTTACATGGACAAACACAAAAACAGGATACTAAAGACCATGTAAACGTGGTCATTATCTGCTGTGAAACTCACCAAGTCATTCATTTCACCAATATTTTGTTATGATACACTAGTGCTATTTTGAGTCCAGAGTTGCCTGTTATCATCATCCAGGGTCTGTAGATCGACCTACTAACCTCTGACCTGGATGATGTCACCTCTGAGCGCCGCGCACACCTGTAACGGTCGGCTTGTTTACCTGTAATTTGATACTGCTAGTTTTTTGCAACAGGTAACTCTGGACTCAACAGGGAATAGCACTAGTGTATCATAACAAAATATTGGTGAAATGAACGAGTTTTGCAGCAGATAATGTGTTATTTAGAGGCTGTGTTTCGGTGCCCCATTCACTTCCACTATTTGCCCAACTCCAACTAAAACACTTCAGTGAACGCTAAAAATAAGATTCACAGAAATCCAAAAAAGGCAAATCTTTCATTTTTCCGATGATTTGTGGAACATTCAGCATTTAATGATATAAATTAAGCTGATATAGACGTTACAGATGAGGACTCTCTCTGTCCACCACAGTGACTGCTCATGCACATCTCTCCCTAACCAATTATGCTCTCCAAAGAACAATTCTTTCTCAAATATCGGCGTCAGTCTATAAAACACATGCCCACGCAGAAAAACACAAACAGCCGCCACCCACACGAAGTTCTTAAAGCCTGTCTGTGAAATTGGGACGGGGCTTGTGTGTTTTTCGGTGCCAGCAAACGTACAAATACGGTCAATTCCACACAAAGACGAGAGCAGCCGATCAATAGCTCCTTTGCCACGGTAGCAGCGCTGGCACTGACCTTCATGTTTGCTGCCTCTGCTCTAATGAGTTAATTGCCGGCGTCGTGTGCAGTTAGGTCCCTGTATGATGTTGGGGTCGTTCCAAATTGATTCCAGTAAATGTTGGTGGAGTACAGCGTCCATATTAATACGCTTATAGAAAGGCTTTGTTATGAATCCGCGGAGGAGCGGTGAAATGTCAGTCAGACGTGCAGAGACACACAAAAGAGTGGGTCTCAGTGTGTGTCTGAGGTGGAAAGCAATAAGAGGACGGCGAATGAACAGAGGACAAGCCTCTAAATCACAGTCTTTCTAATGGATTCACTCCTATCACCTGCTCCTTAAATTAACTGCTGGAGAGAACAGAGCAGTCTGCAAATGAATGAGAGCATGCTCCCTGCTTGATGAGGTACGCAGGACTACATTATATGATCTGTGGTATGGTTAGTGGCAGGAGAGCTAACATAAACTTAGCCCAGTTCTTCAAGACGGCTTCAAGTGGCCCACCTACGTGTCCCATGAGCAACGTCACACTCTTGCCTAACGCTCCAGCCTCTCACTACAATCCTTATTAGTTAGAAACAGCTCAAAATAAGTGGATAAATACACAACAGAGTAAAATATAAATGAGAGCTAGCCCGCGTTTCGGTCACCTGTTTTGGCTATTAAATGGTGCTCATTATTTTCTGGGAATTTCAAGCCACCAAAACCTTTAAATTGTTAAAATAAAATGTGGAAACGCATGGACCTAGCATGGAAATCAACGCTTCAGTTCCCTGTGTGCGAATAATTTAACCTGAGCGTTGAGGCTAAAATGCAATGTGCCAAATATGCTATCTGAAACTGGCTCAAAAGTTACCTAAATGCATTGAGTAGTAAGCAACTGTATTGTTTGACCGGATAAAAACAAGGACCAGTAGCTAGCATATTAGCTTAGCTCAGGGGTCTTCAACATTTTCCAGGCCAAAGACCCCGAAACTGATGGAGAGATGGAGTGTGGACCCCCTACTTATGTGTATTTAAAGACATTTAGACTTATGGGGGGAAAAAAAAGCAACCCCCCCCCCCACCTGCAGTACCTCCGCAGACCACCTAGGGGTCGCGGACCCCCTGTTGAAGACCTCTGGCTAGCTAGTGTGTGTAGTGGACTGGAAGAAGCTGCTTTAATCTGCTGTTTAAACAGTAACGTTACACGTGAAAACAACGTCCTGGTCATAAACAAAGATGGATGGTGGAAGAGCTCCTCAAAAGTGAAGCCAAAGCGAGTAGAGCGCCCCCTGGTGTCTGGCTGCAGTATAGGTCATAAGCTCCACCTCCTCCATGTTAGTGGATGGGACCAAACTAAAACACTAAAATACACGTCAAAAAATCTTATTTATTTTTTTCTCAAGGATAGTTATTCTCATTTTAGGTAGTGGGACATGGGGCAATTCTTGTGAGAGGTTTTGTTTTAGACTTCACGATGACTACCTGTTACCATGCCAACCAGTCCCGTAGCAAAAAACATGAATGGAACTGTGGGCGGGTCATTGACACCGCAGCTCCACCCGTCTCCACTCTCGGACCAAACTTTATACACAGTACAGTCTATGATCATGGCCCAGAGTCAATTTTCAGCAACTGTGGCAACTGTGAAAGCGTCAATATTGATGAGACGGCAACAATTTCCCATACGATTCATGTATCAAGAAGAGCTTGATGTTGTGTGAGCTTCGACATAACTCAGCAAGACTTAGATCGTTAAAAAAAAAAAGTTTGGTTTACTAAATTTAGGACTGCCTCCCTAAAAGGCCAACTGTGACGTCCAGTGTGTGGCCATTAAAGCATTTTAATTCAAGTGGTCACAAAGAAGTGGATGCTGCTCTAATTTTCCTGGTAATAACAGTCGTAGCATTGCCAAAGTGAGATGAAGAGTGTTGTGTAGCTCATTGACAAATTATGCTAGAGAAAGATAAATGAAATGGTGCACTTGAAGGAGGAGAATCTGTTTAGTTGGTGTGGCAAATGGGAATCCGTCAACTCCTCTAGTCGTGGAAACATTGTTGAATTTTCCTGCTTCTTAGGGTCCTTCTAGTTGGTCATTGTGTGTCTGCGCTGGCAGTAGCCATTGTGTATTTGAGCTGCTCATCTGTCCCATTCTGTGGTGAAATTTCGTCAGTTTTGAGTTCAACCGTCCCCTTGGATTGAAAGATAAACTGATTTTAGTTCAGTGGTCAGCGGTCACGGTCACTGTGATCTCACCAAACAAATCCTGACATGAGAACGCTTTGATCAGGAAACTACAGAGTGAGCAGCCTCTTCGTTCTCCAAGGACTTATTCTCCACGCTGACAAAACTATTTCACCAAACAGTGAGCTTGGTAGTAGTCCAGGAGCTTCATAACTCATCACTGTAAGTCCTGCTGAAGCTTGATTTACAGTAACACGGCACGCTGACTGGCGTATCTACGGCGTAGGAGGTTACGTCGTGGAGAGCATTTATATGCGGGCGCTGGTGTGCCGGCATGGTTATGTCACTCAAACAATGACGAGTGGCTCATGTTGAAGTTGAAGTAAATAAATGTGGATAAACATTGAGAATAACAAAATGCATTTTGGACCAATCCCAGCCGTTGTGGTTAATGTTGCCAAAAAACGTAGTTAGTAGAGTTGCACGATTTCAAGCACCAGCCAATCAAATAAAAAGAATATAGCTACTGAACAGCCAAAAATAAAATAGGATTACTGTATCCGGGCAAGATTTACATTTAGATTTAGATTTTCCCGGTTCAGACACTCTGAACAACAAGCTAAATTTGTAATAAACGCAACTACACAAAGGTAAAGCCTAAACTGTATTCTGACTCCACATCCAGTCACCTGAGCCGCTTATGACAGACAGGAGGGTGAATGCCAGCAGATCCACTGTCCCCCGTCCCAGTTTCATGACAGGGAACAGGATCAGTTCTCTATTTTCCCCATAAAGACCACTTTGTAGCCAGCACGTCCCAGTCGCTCAAGCTGAGCCCGCTAGAGGACCGGCGTGGACACCTCCATGCCAGCTATCCCCAGACATCTTCCTGGCTGAGAAGACAGACGGTGCAGCAGAGAGCCAGTCATCTGAGCAGACAGGCTGAGTCTGACCAGATGGTGACTTGGAAGGTGATTCAAACCAGACCTACGTTAAGCAGACAAAGCAAGGATACATCAATCTTTATAAATACGAACAAGAAAATGAAGGGCTGGCTGCAGCGCGGCGCTGGCCGGCCTACGCGGCGATTGCGAGGGCCGGCCTTCCTGCCGTTTGTTCTCACCAGCCACGCAGACGCGCGTGAAATCTTAACAAGAACAGGGTGCAGATGGAGGAAGCAGAATCCACAGATCTGGACTTGGTGGCAGATGAATCAAAAGCAAGGAGGACAACACGAGGGAAAGACAGGAGACATGATTGGACGTCTCTGCTGGTAATTAATTAAGATAATCTGTGAGCTACAAAGTCCTAAATCCTAAAGTTATCAGCTCCAACTTCCTAATGTTGGTCTTTTCCTCAATAACACTGAATTGTGTATTAAGATGTCTCTTTTCTCTATATTGTTCCGGATCTATTTCTTATTTGCTTTATCGATAAAACAAACAAAAGACAAACCAATTGAACTACCGTCTCCTGAAAGCTGTCATCCTTCTCTCTGTACATCCTTCTTACTCACATTAAATGTTAAATAAAGACAGATTTAAACATACTGGGGATATAATGGCACTCTAAGCTGTATTTTATCTACTGCATGTGCTGTTTTTCAAATTAAATTGTGGCTTTGTGTTTTTTGGTGACATGCACGACCTCCAAATCCTTTTGCTTTTGATCCAGTCATTGTGTTCGGGCAGAGGGGAATAAAAAGCTGCGCTGCATCTACATGTTTTCTATTTCCAAACGCGTAGTTTTTCTAGGCAGACACTGGATTTTGAGTGGGATCCTGTTGGCTTTCTAAATCCCGACTGTACTCCAGGAATGCCGCAGTGGCAGACTGCACACAGCCTCTGAGGGATTGGATTCGGTCTGTGAGGCCTGGTGATAAACACTCAGGCCATACGGGTTACGTGTGGTTAATCTGTGTGTGGTTACGTATTGAAAAGGAGATAAAACAAATGATGCTTATTCTGGGAAAAAATGTTTCTGTCTTGGAACAACAGCTTCAGTATTAAACCAACGTGGCTTATGCTTTTAAGCAAGGCACCAGTTTTGTGGGATGACATTTATCTGTGGTTTACTGTGAACACGTGAGTAACGTTATTGGCCGTACGTGTCAAACATACGGCCCGGGGGCCAAAACTGTCCCGCAAGAGGGTCTAACCCGGCCCACGGGATGAATCTGCAAATTGAAGACATTAACTACAGTTTTTCCAATAAAAGTAAATTGCTATTCCTAGGGTTCACGCAGATTTAGTAAGAGTTGTGGACATACCACAACACTGAGACCTAGAACTAAACAGAAGTTGCATGTCTTTTTCAGTCATTAAATGTAAACATCTTCATAATGTTCTTCTTTGCACTAAAACTAAAGGGAATCATTTGGAGTTGTCATTATTTATAGGTAAACATCATGTCATTGGTCCGGCCTCCTTGACATCAAACTGAGCTGTTTGTGGCCCCTGAACTGAAATTAGTTTAACACCCCTGTAATAGGCGTTTTAAGGCCCCGTCCACACGGAGACGCTTTTTGGTTTAAACGCAGATGTTTCGCATCGTTTTGTCCGATTGTCCACACGAATCCTGTAAACTCATAGCCTTAAAACGCACTTTTTGAAACCGGGTCCCAGGGTAAAAAAATTCAACGCAGCTCTTGAGTTTTTATTTGGACGGGGAAAACGCATACGTGCGTTTCAATAATGTCATTGCCACGCCCCTCGAGCTAACCTTACACCTCTTACATCCCGCGAGACGTCTCATAACAACATCAACAACAATGGTGGACTACATGCTCGTGTTCCTGCTGGAGAAGATATTGAGCCTATTATGGTTACTAGGGCTAAATATCATTTCTCCTTGAGTTTGGTTTCTTCTAAAGCCGATTTGTAAACAGCGCTCAAGCTTTATGCGCATGCTCCGCCTCTTCCTCTCCGTTTTTGGTGAATTTCTGAAACAGCGCCACCTATAGGCCTGGAATATGAAGTAGCGTTTTGAGTCGTGTTGAGACGGATCCGTGTGGACGCAGATATTCTTGAAACGATGCCAGGGAAAACGGAGGAGGGAAAAGATCGTTTTGGTACGTGTGGACGAGGCCTCAGGCTTCTGTTGACAATGCAGAGCCTAGTGCACCTCCACAGAAATGAAACTACGCGACACAGGGGACAAAATCTGTGATTGGTCCGCTTGGTATTAGCATGTTTCTGCTTTAGTATTTCCAGCTGCTTCTTCGTCTGATTGATTGTTTTGGATCGATAAAGATGTAACACATGGAGGAAAGATTGACAGTCGGTGTTGGTTTTCATGTTCCCACCACGTACTGATTCAGACTCAACTTATCTCACACAAAAACATATGGTCAACACTTTGGCTGCATTAGCTGAGAACGTCATTGTCAACACCTCCAGCTACTATTTCAGCATCTGCAGTGGAAATACTTTAAGACAATTCATCATGCAGGTTGACGTTGATCTGGTCCGCCTGCTCAGTTGCTCGTTGTATAATCTTTACATTATGAATGTCCACTTAAAAGTTGTGTTACGTTCAGAGAGAAACAGCTGGAGATCCAGAAGAAGAGAGAGAGAAGGTCTGCAGAGGCAAAAACATCGTCTTTTACTGCGCTGTAGACGGACGCAAACAGACAAGAGAGAGAGGCAAGGAGGGATAAACTTAGAGGAGGAAGAAAGGAAAAGAGCCTGAGCAGGAGGAGGAGAAACAGAGAGAGAGAGAGAGGGAGCTGAGGGAAAAGAGCAGTCCATCCAGCGGGAGCATAATTAGCAGGCTGAGAGTTTACAGGAAGAACCCTGTGAACTAGGACACTTTATTCCCACATAACCTCAGCTGACTTCTCCACAGAGCAGAGACGTAGAAGGAGGAGGGGAGTGCAGGTCTGTTTGGCCAGAGCGCTGTGAATAAATATGGGGAGCATCGGAGTAGGACATGTAGGCCGAGAACAGCCCGAGGGCAGCTGTAGGGCCGGGACAGGAGCATGCATGGGGGACGGGGGACATATTAGTGAAGACGGAGCAGAATATGCAGGGCTGGAAGGAGGCTGGGTAGGAGAATAATTCAATTAAGCTGTGCCAACAGGCAATAAGAAAAAAAATAAAACATTTTTATGCAACGGAGCAGGAGAAAAATCAAATATAGCTCCAACCCAAAGAAGAACATTAAAACTGTGGGTTTGCTGCACATTATAACCCCACAGAGTAGCTGGTGTCTTTCTTTTTTCATACTGCCAGGCAAAGCAGCCACTGTAAATAATATCTAAAGACAGTATCTGGTCACTGAGGATAAAGAGAACCCTGAAAGGAGCAAAGGAAAAACATCTCTTTCTTATTTTCTCTTTTAAAGTGGAGAGAGGAGGGATGGCAAACGGCCAGGTGGACTCAAAGCACAGGATTACAAGGTCACAGGCTGACATTACTATGCCACCTGGACATGGACCTAAGATAACACAGCAACTATAAGCAAAGTGATGAGTAGGGCTGCCACAAACGATTATTTTGATAGTCGGTTAATCGACTAATCGTATCATATGTAAATTGAATGTAATATAACCTCTCTTATATAACCATCATTAGTTTTCAGCTTGAAGTGTTTAAGGTAAATGCTTACTAAAAATAAAGGCAATTAAACCTTTAACGTTTACAGCTACATGAGTAAAGCTTGGTTTATGCTCGTCCGCATACATCGATACGCAATGACGCAGAGCACGCTGCGTCGTGCTTGCATCGTGCTTGCATCGAGTACGAGCACTTGTACAACCCGACTTAAAAAAATTGTGATGAATTGCTTTACAACGTTCACCAGCCGACGGAGAACTTTGAAAGGATTCACCTCTGCATCAATCCGTCTGTGTGACCACGCCGTACGCTGTCGGAGAAGCATAATTTGACCTTAAGTAGTAAGTTAGCTCTCTGTTTATGCTAATATTATTATTATTGCTAATATACTAGCTTACCGAGACGATGGTCCCTCTTCATCGTTGTCACAAGTAGAGTTGTCACGATACCAAAATGAGTAACCACGATACTATACCAGACAAAGTACCACGGTTCCGGGTATTATCGCGATACTGCAGCCTTTTTTTTATATTATTATTTTTATAAACTACAATGTATTCGTACAAGTTATAAAATTATTGGTGCCACTGATGACGACGCCGCTCGGGCCGATGCTTCTGCTGTGGTGAGTGTATTGTCTCGTGTTTGTGACTGTAAGCCCTGTTTCGCATCTGGGAGACGCAGAACTTCAGCTAGTTGTTTGTTTTGAAGCAAATTTCTATAAAAGCAGAGCTGTCTTCATAGAGTTCGTTCTTGCCGGCAGAAACACGCAAGCGGGCGACTTTAAATTCAACATAATTGTGTCTAGTCGACTAATCGTGGTAGCCCTAGTGATGAGGTAAGAAATATTACAGAAAGGTCCCTCTTCTCTCTTGGTTGCATACTTTATCTTTGAATCCCAAGAAGCTGACATGCGATATGCATCCATTTAATCTAAAATGATCTTTACGTTATGTTAAACTCGAGGACTCGTGTCGTATTCCTTCTGCGCAATAAGGCCCATTTTGTTTATTAGCGCTAATACAAATTCGGCCCTGTTTACGGCCGCGCTGACGCACTGCAGCAGATGTTCATTTGTTAGCGCACGCCAAAGAGTTAGTGTGATTACATTTGGACGACTGCGGATCAAAAGCACCGCACACATGCAAGCCCGAGCATGTGCATCTGGGCGCATGAAACGGGCTAACGCGCTGGTAGAAAAAAAGATTTGTCGTCGTCTAATCTGATCTGATCTGATGAACGGAAGCAAAGGTTCTCATTATGTTGCAACGGTTACTTCTCAAGCTGAAATGAAACTCAATATGTTTGGTTAATGCGGCCACTGTAAGCTAATACTCAAGTGTTTGACCTCATGGGCGTGTATGAAAAACCAAGAGTAGGGACTGTTTACACACAGACTGAATATTTGTAGGTGGCTTGTCCAGCTCACCTGCTCGCCTTTCAGTTTGTCCTCATTAATGACGGTCACCACTTGAGTGCGTCGGACTGCAAGATTTAAAAAAATAAATAAAAATAAAGAGGAGGAGGTGGTTGCGGAGGCCCCAGAGGGACTTTAAAGTCCGTGCGGAGGTTTGAGTTCAGAGAGGAGGGGCTCGGGGAACTGACAGGGTGAGGGCAAAGGCCAAACTAGCTCCAGTTGTAAACACTCGGTCTCGCTGCGCCGCAGATCTCCCGTGACGGCAGGCCGGGACAATCTGAGGGCAAGGGGAGAGGAGCAAGGGGGAGGAGGGGGAAAGAGAGAGAGGGAAAGAGAAAGAGATGAAAGGAAAGGCTGATGTGATTTAGGGAATCCAAGATGGCATGTGCGGGAAAACAAAAGAATGCAGAAGACAGGAGATGGTGTAGGGGAGACAGGAGGAGACAGGAGGAGACAGGAGGAGACGGAGTACGGCGGAGGAAGAGAGAGAGGGTGAGAGAGGCGTGGACTGTGACCAGCGGAGGGGAAATCCTCTGGGTGCCTGCAGCTACTGAGACGCACAAGCAGGGATATTCTTGTTCAAACACACTTACAACAGTGCACTCAAAGAGCAATGTCCAAAGCGTTTCTGCTGTGAAGCTGATCCTGCAGATATGACAGATGCCATTCAAGTAGAATTTTATGTTCAAAACAAACAACTTTACAAACCATGTTGTGGCAAGCCACAGGTAAAAAAGAAAAAGTTTTTAACTAAATACTACAATTTTTTTACAACCTGGACCTTATTTCTGGCATAAAATACGGTATTTTACTCACCCATATAACTTGTGTGTAATTTATAGTCATTCAGGAAAATTTAGATCTGCGTTTACCCATATAGTGGGAGTGAATGGGGCACCGAAACGCAGCCTCTACACATTATCTGCTGCGAAACATCCTTAAAGGAGAACTACTGTTTTTTACGACCTGGACCTTATTTCTAGCATAAAATACGATGGTTTACATACTCATATAACTTCGGTGTCATTTGGAGTCGTTTAGGTGTATATCCATATAGTGGGAGTGAATGGGGCGTCGAAACGCAGCCTCTACATAACACATTATCTGCCATGAAACTCGTTCATTTCATCAATATTTTGTTAAGATACACTAGTGCTATTCCCCGTGGAGTCCAGAGTCCATCATCATCATCAGGGTCTGTACATTGACCTACTAACCTCTGATCCGGATGATGTCATCTCTGAGCTTGTTTACCTATAATTCGCTACTGCTAGTTTTTTGCAACATGGCTGAATATTTTTCAGATTCTGAAGTCGTGGACGACGACTTTATTTATGATAGACGTCCTTAACGTTTCGAGGCAGAGTATATGGATGAGGAGCTCGTTGAAAGGAGGATGTGGAGGCAGAGAGAGGAACAGCTAGCTAAAGAACAACAAACCGCCGCACGTCCGCGAATAGATAACAGGTAACTCGGTGCCCCATTCACTCCCACTATATGGATATACGAGGATCTAAATATCTTCTGAACGACTCCAAATGACACCAAAGTTAAATGGGTGAGTAAAAGATCGTATTTTATGCCAGAAATAAGGTCCCGGTTGTAAAAAACAAAAAACAAAAAAACAAAACATTAGCTCCCCTTTAAATCAATTTATACGTTTTTAATCGGGACATTTTTCAGTTCAAGCTACACCGAGGAGTCCATGTACTTTTCCGAGTCAAATCAGTTATTCGTTACACCCCGAGAAGTGTGCTTCAATCAGAAACCCAACGCCACAGGAACGGTCATCAAGTCCAGGTTTAAATCTGGCATGATGGCTCTCCCATCGCTTATTTTACATTTAATTAAAACTCTTAAAACAGTATATTCTTTAAGAACAGTGAATGCATAAAGCTAGCCTGATAACTGAGTGACATGCTGGAGAAGTTGTGCCGTTTTATGTAATGCATTATGTAAAACTCTTCTCCACTCATTACGGGAAACCGAATTCAGCATAATATTGTGCGTCTGGAGATTCACAACAGCAGGAATGGGAGTCCTAATAAGGAGTACCTTGAAAAGGCAAAAAAATTCCAACATGACGCAGAGAAATACATTTGCATTTTAGAGAAATGGAAGAAAACTGCTCGGAGATGCTACAGATTTCATAATGAATGCGCTGGGAAGGGAAAAAAAAGGCCTGAGTCGAGTGGTTACCACGGTGCTCGGAGACACCGTGTGTTTTTTTTGTTTTTTTTGGCGCATGGATCTAGACCAGCTCCCTGATCAGAGGCCGCCGATCTCCAACCACGCACCGGGAGAAATTTCCAAGCACTGCCTGCCCTCCTTTTCTCAGCTCCAGTGAAATTTGATATTCATGGCGTGTCTCGCTCTCTCCACCGCACATCACGAAGAGAAGCAGGGACAGCGGCTCAGCTGGTGCATTGGGCGAGCCAGACCTGCACACATGCCTGCTCCCTCCCTCCCTCTCTTTTTCCTCCACCCCCACTCACTCAGTACAGAGAAAGCCACAAACACACACTAAATTGCAGCTGAGATATTGCTGTGACGGGGGCAGATTACGGCGAGGGAGCAGGGAGCAGGTACCCAAAGCACAGAGCGGGTCTAGACAAAACTCCTCGAGGAATGAAAGGTTTTTAGTTCACACGTCACAAACCGAAGACGCCTGTCAAACAGTTTTAAAGAGTTATCGGCCTGTTAAGACGCCGGCCGTCTATCTGCGCAGACACGGGCTCAGTCGTTTTAAAACACACAGTCACATGCACATATGTACATACAAGCTGGGCTATTTTTAGAGCCAGGCTCCCTCCCGCCTCCCCGTTTTAATAAGCCTGCCCTCAAACTGCTGGGGAATTAAAAATTGATCAAAAAAAAAAAAGGGGGAGAGACCCTTCGGTTGCTGCTGCAGTCGTGCATGAAAAACTGTTGGTCCTTGGTTTGTCTGAGAACGGTGGACTTTGCACAGGTTAAGGAGTGCAGTGACTTTAAGCAAACATGCTCTGCAGTTTGTTCCATACAGAAATTACCTAAAAGAGGAAAAGCTGATAAAACAACAAAGCCATATTTGTTGAATTCCACTGTGCATCGTCTCTCTAATGCCCGAAAGGTGAAATATTCAAAAGAAGTGACCACGGTGAGTCAGTTAAGGCCTTAGAGATGTACAGATAGAGCGCTTCTTTGTTTTTTCTTCTGATTCTGACCGAAATAAAAAAGCAGAACGCTCGACTTTAAACTGAAGATACCATTTCATGACTCGTGATGATGCTGCAGAATTCTTACCTGGATTGATTTATTCTTTTAGTTAGTTAAAAGCTACAAGGACAGAATACTTTAACAGGCTCTCATTGCTAATGAGCAAACATCACTTACTTTACCTTTTCAGCGTCTGTATGTTTTTTCTGAATGAATGTGGCTAAAACTCTTACGACGACGAAAGGAATGCAGATGCAAACGTGGTCAAGAATCGGATCTCTCAAGTGCGATCTCAATGCGCTCTCGTGGTGTTCACATCTGTATTTATCATTCAGATCGTATCTTAATGAAAGGTCTGAACAGGCCCTTAGAGAGAGGAAATATCAGTCTGACCAGCATCACAAAGAAAGTTATATAAGTAATATAAGATTGTATTTAATCTGATTTAAAGAGGAACCTAGACCTTATTTCTGGCATAAAATATGGTCGTTTACTCACTCATATAACTTTTGTGTAATTTGCATTCTTTCAGGAGATATTTAGATCTGTGTATATCCAGATAGTGGGAGTGAATGGGGCACCCAAACACAGCCTCTAAATAACACATTATCTGCTGCGAAACTCGTTCATTTTACTAATATTTTGTTATGATACACTAGTGCTATTCCCTGTTGTTACCTGTTATCATCCGGTTTCTGTAGATTGACCTACAGACTCTGGATGATGTCATCTCTGAGCACCGCTTGCACCTGCGATGGTCGACTTATTTACCCGTTATTTGCTATTGCTATGGTTCGTCCGCAACCTCAAAATCGGAAAAATATTCAGCCATTTTGCAAAAAAACTAGTAGTAGCAAATTACAGGTAAACGACCTGACCATCGCGGGGGCACACGGCGTTCAGAGATGACATCATCCATCATTTGTAAGTTAACAGGTAAAAATTGGTGAAATTAACGAGTTCTGTGGCAGATAATGTGTTATTTAGAGGCTGCGTTTCGGTGCCCCATTCGCTCCCGCTATATGGATATAAGCAGATCTAAATATCTCCCAAAGGAATACAAATTACACCAAAGTTATATAGGTGAGAAAATGACCGTATTTTACACCAGAAATAAGGTCCAGGTTGTAAAAACGGTAATTCCCCTTTAAAGAGGACATATATAAAGTCAGTGGAAGAATGGCAGTGAAGGCAGACTGTTCTTGTTTGTCAGTATATGGAGTAGTGGCCTCCATCATATCTCATGTAATTGGTCTGTGTGATAAATTTAAGGATTATCTGATCTTATTATCTCACTCTTAAGGCATGGGGGATCGAGCAGATCAGTATGGATGTGCGTCAAAAACCAGTGTACTGCATAAGCAGAAATGCTGTGAACGCAATTACGCAACACTGCATAAACCAGAAAGCCTACATGCTGAACATGGCGTCTGCAGCACTGGCAGATACAGCCAACGCCACAGATGAAAGCTTTCCTTGGTATAAAGTTATGTGCACACAGGCCACTTTAATATCCATGCTGAATGGCACACCATGGCAAGTTAAAACCCTCTGCCCCCCAGCAGCGATTCAAGCTTTCCTCTGCCAGACAAATTCTTTCATTCTTTTTCTCAACGAGGTTTTAATCTGCGTCGAAACACTGCAGCGTTCTCCTGCAGCAGTGCCAGTGGCCCCGAGGGAGCATAAAGTGGAAAGTCTCCTATGGTCATGGGGTTGAGTGAACAAAGCACGCCCACCCCTCCACCTCACCCCCCTCCCTCTCTCTCTCTCTCTCTTTCTCCCCTCTCTGAGGACACAATGGTACAAACACTGAGCACAGGACCTGAAATAACACCACGTGCCAACATGGGCCTCTTCCATTAGACCACACAGAGCCACATTACAGAAACCTGCTTCAGAGAGAAGACGCGCTGTTCGAAACAAACAGCTTTACAGTCACGTTAAAGTAAAACAGCGGCTCTCAGCAGGCCTCTGCATCAGGAGGCGCTTCACATCAAAAGGCGGCTTTTTTTTCTCCGACTCAATCAAAAGACAAACACAACCAGGCTTTCCCATACAGTGTTGATACTACGGCAGCCTGCCAGGGTCTAATTTACTCCGGGCACAGTCACACAACAAAAGGGGAAACATTTTTGCGTGTTTTTGCGTCCCCTTCCCAGTGCCAGCCTCACCCCTCGGCCCTCCACTACAGATCACTCACCGTACGATTATTTAAAAGAGAGTCGGTCAAAAGCCGGAGGAAACAACTCCAGGCGTAACATGAACTAGCCGAACTTTATGGACGCAAATAAAACATCCTGTCATGCCCCTCTCTCCTCCCTCTCCAATGAGCATCTATCTCACCATGGAGATGAGCTAAATCACATTACCTCATTGGCAAAGCCATCTGGCATGCAGCTACAGAAAAACAACACGACAACGACGACAACAACAAACACTCAGGGTAAGGAGTGCATTTAAAGATTTAAAGGCAAGCTACACGTCAACATCAGCGTCACTGCTTTCAGCGACCTGATTGCACACTGCTGTTGGGAATCGATGCAGTATTGCAACAAAAGAGGATTTAGATTGACATGAGTAATGGAAAAAGTCGTCCAACAGCTCCAGATGTTAGCTTTAAGTCCCACCCGACTCGGTGTGAAACGAGGTGACGTGGATGGGAATGCGTTGGGAGCAGCGAGTGCTGCAGCGTCGTGCTCGCGCCCTCGACAGCGACGCCTTCGGAAAACCAGCAAGGAGCTGGAGGAAGCCGTTACGGCCATCAATCAGGCTGACTGGGCCACAGCCGCAGCAAGGACACCGAGGCAGCCGCTGTACACTCACAGCTCCTTCAAGACAAAAAGAAATCACTGGCAGCTACCAGGCAGACGGGAAGCTCGCAACTTCTCTGAAAATCTTTGTGAATGCTGACAGGAATACGTACGTTCATGAGAATGAGTCCATTACTGTAGAGATGCACCGAAAATTTTTGTCTGAAAACCCGAAATAGCCAAAAAATTGCTGCGGTTGTTGCGCATCATCACAACATCCTATTTTGGCAATAGATTTTCAGCCGAAAATGGCCCGAAAAGTGCATTTTTGTGTTTTGGGACGAATATTTTGGAACTTTATCGTCGACTCAACACATGCAGGCAACAACCGCAGCAATTTTGCACCAAAAATCTTCAGCTCAAAAACCGAAATGCACTTTCGGGCCATTTTCGGACAAAAATTGCTGCGGTTGTTGCTTGCATGTGTTAAGTCGGCGATAAAAGGTCCAAAATTTTCATTTTCGGTTTTCGGCTGGAAATTTCGTAATTTTATCGCTGAAACAAGACATGCATGTAACGACCACAGCAATTTTCAGCCGAAAATTGCTGCGGTTGTTGCTTGCATGTATTGCTTCGGCGATAAAGGTCCAAAAATTCTGGCCAAATTTTTTCGTTTTTTGGCCCGAACTTCTGAACTTTACTGCTGAAACAACACATGCACGCAATTACAGCAACACTTTTGCACCAAAAATTTTCAGCTGAAAACCAAAAACACACTTTCCGGCGAAAATTGCCGTGGTTGTTACGTGCATGTGTTTTTTCAGCGATAAAGGTCCAAAATTTTTTGAAATTTTGAAATTTTTTTGAAATTTTGAAAATTTTCAGGTTTTTACTGCCATAACAACACATGCAGCAATTTTGCACCAAAAAAACTTTCAGCTGAAAACTGAAAATACATTTACAGGCCACTTTCGGGCTGAAAATTGCTGCGGTTGTTTCTTGCATATGTTGTTTCGGCGATAAAGGTCCAAAATTTTCGTCCGAAAATGGCCTGAAAGTGAATTTGGGGTTTTTCGGCTGAACATTTTGGAACTTTATCGCCAAAACAACACATGCAAGCAACAACCGCAGCAATTTTCGGCTTTCATACGAAAATGTTTCGTTGCATCTCTAATTGTTTATTAGAATGCAGTAAAACACCCGAACAGGTGAACTAAAATGTGTAACAAGCACAGCAGAGCAGCAGGCAGTGCGTGCAATAATCAGAAGTGCGGACTGTGTTGGAGAAGAAAACAACTCTCTGCAGTCACTCCCTACTATGAAATAATAATTCGGATTGTCTCGCCACTTTCCACATGTTGGCTCAGATGCAGCTCTGCCTGTTTGCAGAACGAAAGGAATACTAATTTGGTTTTCATCTTGTTCAGGTGCTTCTCTGCATAACCCTCTGTAACAAAACCAACGTGGAAGCAGCATTTTCAGTTTACCGTAGATGTAGTCCAGAAATTGAATGTGGTTGCAATTTGCATCTGCAGCCTGACTTTATTGACTCCATCTGGAGTGGTTGTCATTAAACAAAATGCCTTAGGTTGCAGGAAATATACTTCCAGTCGCACTGCACGGCAGTTTAGAAACCTTCTGCAATATCCCAAATGTGATTTAAAACAAAAAAAAAGTGGTAAAAGACTTTGGATAAATCAGACCTGCGTCCAAAACATCACCTCTGACTGGATGTTGCTCATTAGCCAAAAGCCTTTCAGCCTCTCTGTGTATAATCCACCACAAAGGCCACCTGTGGTATCATGGAAATCAGAGCTGGCAACACCTCCTCCCATATTTACTCCCGTTCACGCGGACATAGAGAGGACTCTGCCCGTTTGCTTATTGAAACTCTTTCGCTGTGGCCGACTGTGTCTGGACAAGCCTCTGTGAAACCAGAAACGGCAGAAAGGCTTTGGTAGCGTTACCGGCACTGGAGAGGTGCGAGGGACCGGCACAGAGACACCTCTCACACAGGAAGACTAATCCAGGATGTGCTCCGGTTTATAATATCAGAACCCGACTGGATGTGTGGGCAACGACGCCGGTGACAAAAATAAATTCACCTGCCACATTTAAGCACGTTCGTTCTCACGTGCACGCCATCTCCACGTCCCCAAACCCACAAATCCTGTAAAACATTCCTTCCTCTATTCAACATTCAAAAAAAAAAAAAAGCCCTGACCTGAAGCTGGGCCTCAATCTGCAGGAGAAAACATCACAGGGGGAGGATTAGAGCGGAGAGGCATTTGGCATTCTTTTGTGAGGCATCACTATTACCAGCGCTCTGGAAAACATGTAACTTAACAAGCTTAAGCAAAACTAGAGACAAGAGGATGAAAATGAAATCCATAGATACCGTATTGACACACAGACTTCTCTGTTACGGCGTAATTAGCAGCTAGTGGAGTGGCAGTAAAGAGGACGATAATTGAAACTGAGCAACCAACAGGATGAGAGGAAAGTAAACAGTTAAGGGGACAATGACCTTCTGCCTAATGAGCCACGGAGTCCTTTTTAGCCTGCCCATTATCTTATTAATGGATCCCGAGGAATTCCTTCAGATGGTATTAAGGGTTCCCCCGGAGAGAGCTAAACCTGGGAGGGAGAGGGGGCAGAGGGGCAGAGGGGGAGGAAGAGGCCCTCGGTTTTATCCCCCCTCATTCAGGACAATTGGTCACGCTCTTTCTCCCTCTATGTTCTTAACACACACTCGATAAACACCCCGGCGCACATGTCCGAGTGATGAACCAAAACAGCGCTCCTCCCGCTGTCACGGGGGGCGCGGAGCCAGCCCGTCAGCGCATCTGGGCCCGTCGGCATCGAGATCAATGCCGTCAAACCTCAAAAGGTTGCGGCCGCCTCGGCAACATCTCCGAGCGGCGTACGTGGAGACTTTCGGCTGGTGTTTGCGAATAAACATAAAGTGATACGAATCGCAACAAAGGGGTGACTGTTCTCCTCAAATCCCTGCGCTGCCCCAGAGACGGGCACGCGTGCACCCTATGGGCGCAACACGGGAAGGGCCTACAAGGAGAGGGGAGAAGAAAAGCAGGAAGCGTGGTATTGAATTACACGAGGCTGATGGGTGGGAGGGTGCACGGCTTGGGTCAGGGAAGGACAGGGGATAGGAGGCCTGGGGTTGAAGCCAGAGCCACATGCTGCAGATGCACTGTTGACCACTTAGACCAGGGTAAACACACTGATGAGATAAAAGCTGACACACGTAAAGCACAACCGCTCATGCATTCCCTTCGTTCCGGCCAACAGAACAACACGGAGGCAAAGAGAAATATTTTAAATAAATAAATAAATAAAAAAGTGAATTATTTGCGATAGGCGGGGCCCGCTTCTACAGCTACAGAGAAAGAAAGAGATCCCTCTCCGCTTCAATGGGTTCCAGATGGTGATGCAATTTTATTTCTGGAAACATAGCCGCGCAAGTGCTATATAAACTGAGCGAGAGAGGAACCAAAGTGTGCAGATCTGCAGGGCACCCCGCCACGGCAAACAAACACGCATACAGTCGGGCTACTTTGTCATTACCGCCACTTAAATCCAATTTAAGTCGCGCAAACAACGGAAAAACAGTGTCAAACACTGCGGTGGTGCAGCGTGTGCGAAACGAAATCAGGTGAAAGCTCGAAATGCGTCCTGGCTTCTGTTGAAGAAGGAATGTGGAATCAGACGGGACCGGAGGCGGAGGCATTTACACAGGATTCAAACAAGAGAGTATGTCAACATGCAGGGGTCAGCACAAAATGGAGGAAAAGCAGGATGATGTTTAGGAAGGCAAACTGAAAATTTTAGGCCAAAAACCAAAATATACTTTCAGGCCATTTTCGGTTTTGACCGTGTTGTTTCAGTGAAAACTTTTCGACTGAAAATGGTCCAAAAGTGTTTTTTCGGCCAAAAATGTTCTGACTTTTATCACCGAACACATGCAAGCAACGACCACAGCAATTTGCAGCCAAAAATTTGCTGCGGTTGTTGCTTGCATCATCACAGCATCCTGTTTCGCCCCGCGTTGTTTGAGCCGTGTCGTTACGCCCATGTTGTTTCGCCGATAAAATTTCGGCCGAAAATGGCCCAAAAGTGCGTTTTCGGCCGCATATTTTCGAACTTTTATCGCCGGAACAACATGTGCAAGCAGCAACGGTTGTTGCTTGCATCAACCACAGCAAATTTGTTGCTTGCATCATCACAACATCGTGTTTCTGTCATGTTGTTTCGGCGATAAATTTTCACCTGAAAATGGCCCAAAAGTGCGTTTTCAGCCGTAAATTTTCGGACTTGTATCGCCGAAACAACACATGCAAGCAACAACCACAGCAATTTGCGGTCGAAAATTGCCTGCGGTCGTTGCTTGCATCATCACAACATCCTGTCTTGGCCTTATTGTTTCGGCTATGTTGTTTCAGCGATAAATTTTCAGCCGAAGCCGAAAGTGCGTTTTCGTGCAAGAATTTTTTATCAGCGAAACAACCGTAGCAATTTTCGGCCAAAAATTTGCTCGCATCATCACAGCATCCTGTTTCAGCCGCATTGTTTCGGGCGCGTCGTTTCAGCCATGTTGTTTTGTAAAATTCGTAAATTCTCTGCCTTTTATTGCCAGAACAACATGTTTCGTCCGCGTCATTTCGGCAATAAATTTCGACTTTTATCCCCAATTTTTATTGCTGCGGTTGTTGTTTGCATCATCACAACATCCTTTTTCGGCCACGTAGCCCAAAAAATTCGTTATCGGACGCAAAATTTTTGACTTTTATCGTCGGAATAACACGTGCAAGCAACAACCGCAGCAAATTTTCAGCCGAAAATGTCCTGAAAGTGAATTTTCAGAAATTTTTAGGTGCATCTCTAATCTTGTTATGTTATGACAATTACCTTGTTCCGAACCTTTTTCTACAACTGTGTGAGTGACTCAGTAAAAAAAGAACACAGGTGAGTAGGTGAGTCACTTCCACGCTTGTGTTTGGTTCGGGTTAAGGCGACCGAATAGAACCAGGCTGCAGTAATCAGTGTTATGTTTATCATGTGATTTATACCTGTTTAACAAACAAGCCTTTCTGTTGAATGAAAGCCACACTTCCTGCACCCTCATCCCTCAATCTCTACTGCCTGCAGCTATCAAATAACTACACTTTAATCAGCTAATCATTTTCCAACAATACTCCACAGACTCACTAAACTATTAATCCGGTTAAGAGGTTCAGCTGCATTCCCTACGATGCCGACTGCACGACCAGAAACAAAAAACCCCACAGAAAACAATTAAGCAGTAATGTATATGATAATATCAGTCCAGTCTTGGTGTGTGCCGTGTCTGGCTGTTCTATGGCGTCTTGATTGTTGGTTCAATCAGTCCTGATGAACTGCTCATCAGCATACTTTCAACTGACAAGCTACGCAGGCTGCCGTTGCTGCAGTGTGTGTGTGTGTGTGTAGCCCCCTCGTACAAGCACAACCGCATGTGAACGTGGAGGCTTATGACAGGACCAAATCAGCCCAGACGCCCTAACCCTGACCCACTATCCTTTATATTTCTCCTCGCTCTAAAGCCTTTAATCCTCAATGAGGTGCATCCTGGCGGACGCCGCTTTGGGTCGTCCTGCAAAGGAGGAGCACAGGCAGCCCGGGGGTGTAGGGGTGGGGGGACAGACTGAAGACCTAACCCTGCTAAAAATACACCCAGTCACTGTACTGCAATAGTGTTTTCACCTGTCACATAAACAGACTGAACAGAGGGCACGCCGCTCGCTTGGGGATTTGGTCCGGGCTGCTAATGCTGTGCTATTGTGCAGGGAAATGATTCTTTTGTTTTGCAGCTGGAGATTAAGGTGCCCCCGGTGCTCGGCTGTGATGCCTTTTAATCGAGAGCAGGGCAAAGGAAAAACACAATAAATGTCTTCATTTATTTTTTTTTAACCCGTGTAGCATAGCAGCAATCTGCTGCACCTATAGGCAATGCCTGCAACAGCGATAGGTATTGCACGTTGAATTTATTTATTTATTTATTTTGCAGATCATGACAGCCATTGTTATATCCTGCATATTAATGTATGCACTGTCATGATGGTCCTGCCCTTTCAGTCTTCCTGTAGAGCGCATGAATTACACCAGAATGCTTATTACGGGATTGCCACATATTATTATTATTATTTGGCTGCTGCAGGCAACAAATTGCACTTCTGGGATGAACGATGTTTCGGCAGCATGTCGTCCACGCGCCACAGGTTGCTATAAAACACGATAAACACCGCAAATGCAAGTGTGTAAGCAGTCCCTGAATGCCACACGTGGCGGAATAAGGGATAAGCGGAGCCCTAAGAGGGAGAGGGGTCCTCCGCCGCTACCACCGCCGCCGCGTTTGTCCCTGATGGAGCAGAGGTGGTGGTGGTGGTGGTGGTGGGGGAGCGAAAACAAAGCGGAGCCGAGTGAGAAGGGAGCTGAGGGCTCCCACCACTGCAGGCAACCCCGTGTGCAAGGTTGTAGCAACGTGTCAACACCCTAAACCCCATCTTCCTGCCGTGGAGCTCAGAAGCCCCCCTGGATTTCCTGTAAACAATGCAGCGCGGACCTTAACGAGCGCGCGGCTCCCGCTTTAGGTTGCGCGCCGCTTTGCCGCTTTGCCGCGTTGCCGCCGAGCAGGGCAACCGTTAGACGTGGAAAAAAAACACCAAAGAGTTGACTAACCTGCGGGTGTCGCTCCAAATATCCGCACCACTGGCACTTTCTTCGCGTCGCTCTCCCTGAATTCAGAAAAGCAGACGTCCAGGTCTTTGATGGGACTTGCCAGATAGTAGTCTGCGGTGACGATGCGCACGGCAAACATGACTGCCGCGTCCGTCAGGAGCGCGACCGACCGACCCCACAGGAAACGCCGAAAAACTCTACTGTTGATGCGGGGACATGGGTGGGCAGTCAGTACCGGGTGAATTCAAAGCTGTCACGGCGGCGAACTGGCTGCAGGGGGAAAGCGGAGTCCGGGTTTCCCCCCCATTAAGAAAAAAAAACGCGAACAAAGATTCCCAGTGGCTTCCAGCGAGCCCCGAAGTGCCGCCGCTGCCGCTGCCGCCGCCGCCGCCGCTGAGGTCCAGTTGCGGTCTCGGGGAGCTAAACTCGACGGTGGCGGGCAATTATCCGCCACTCCACAGCTGTCGGGTTCATGCTGTACTTGTAATTGTGGCTGTCCCGTGATTTTAGCTCTCCCTGCGGTGTTTTTGTTTTCAGCCAGGAAGATGTTCCCCCGGGCTTCCGGTATGTAGCGTTATCTTTCCAAATCACGCCTCAGAACTAGTCCCAACCAGTCCCGATTTATCAGACAGCCCCTCGGTTGCGCTCCCTCTTCTTCCATATCAGGCTAGCCCACGTTAGCTAACCTATGGGGAGGAAGTAAGCTCGCCAGAATGCAGAAGAGTTGCACTTCCTACTAGGAATTTCAAAATAAAAGCAACAACGACGACTCAAGCGGTATGACACAAAGCCCAAGCGCTAGAAAATTTATTTTATTTTGAAAGGCAGCAGATAAGCAGAACCAATGATGTTTGTTTCAAAGACCGATTGACTAACTGAATTAGTCCATAAACCTGCAGCAAAGTTGAACGTTCACATCATTTAAACGTTTAGCAGCTTCTTAGAAATCTGCTTTGGATTATGTTCGGTGTTTGTCTGTCATCGTGTAATCTTCTCTGTCACAAACTGCTAAGATAAAAACGCGAAGGAAGACACCGGTAACATCCACATGTATCCTGTTTGGTATTTTCAGAATAATGGCACCAATAAGCGAGGAGCATATTCGGCATTTAATACATTTGAATACAGCAGATAAACTCGTAGAGACTACATTAAAAACACCAAGGACGCCACAAACAGTGCTGACCTGGCTGTCCAAGGTCAGACAATCCCAGCGCTACGTGTGGTATTTCAAACCGTCTCGCTTGGGTTGACTCTTATTTTGGAACAAAGCGCGAGTCGGCTTATAAACCGGAAACAGTGCGATGCGGTCATTTGCCGCTGCAGCGTCAAAACAAGGAGCTGGATCGAGGAGCTGGAAAACATCACCTTTCTCATTGGTGGTTAGTTAGGAGCGCGTTTCTGATTGGCTTAAACATTCCCTGTGATGTGATTGGAGGAAAAAAGAAGAAAGCTATTCTAAAATACCATGAATAAACCCAAACAAAAAGCATAAGGAAACATAAAATCATAATAGAAACATAACATGAAGAGATCCACTGCCTATATTTATTAAAGGAACAGTTTGTCATTTCGCATTTCAGCTTTTGCAATATAACATTCAACATATAATATACTAACTTATAACAAATCTGACTTTTAAAGTACTTTTTTTCCCCATTTTATTTTGCACTAAAGAGCTGAGGTCTCCACCTGCGGTGTGCATGAGTCCTTCATGCCTCCTGCACATCTCCACACTGTTCAGCATGCCACTCAGATGCCTCTAATAGCCTAATACGTGGCAGTGCTGAGCTTACTACTTTCCTCTCTCTCCGCTGAACGAGCCATAGCCCTCCCCAAACAGCTGGTTCGGTCCGGTTCATGCCGGGGACATCGCAGTCAATGGCTCCCCCGGTGATGAAAAATGTTTCATTAGCATTTACATCTCAATGGCGAGGCCTGCCGCCACCACCGCCGCTGCTACTACCGCTGTCTGCCGGAGTGTGTGCTGACCTTGACCGAGGCCCTCTCTTTATGAACCAATCGGCAGGCTTCTGCTCGGGTTCGGGCGCATGTGAGGGACATATTTAACACCAAATGAATCCAAAAACTGTTAGATATGCCACATTTAATGCAGTGTTTGCTGGGAGCTTTTACCTAAATTGCTTTACGGTACAACGAGTGCGTATGTTTTAGTCTTGACGGCCCCAGAGGGAGCAGAGTGATCAGGAAGTGATGGTGGAAGTGTCATTTTCTGCTCAGATGATCCATCACTTTTTTACTACGTTCCTCTCAGCGATGGTGATGGAGGTGGATTAAGGAAGGACACAACATCTTAAGCAACGACATAGGAGTGTGTTTGTTGGATTACCACTAAAAGAGGTTCATTCATAAAGGATTCAGGGGGCATTTGCTTTTTTTTAAGGAGGTAAACACAATACTTTTGAGGTGGAGCAACTGTTAAACAGAAAATAAAAAGGAGTAGAAACATCTTCTACTAGACATGAATCAGGTATGTTTGCATCCGCAGAGGACCCTTCAGCAGGACGGTGCCATGGATGAACTGTAGATGTAGTAAAGGATGACCAAACACCACTCGGTGAGTAGCAGACGGTTGAAATAGGATCATGGATTTTTTCTTTTAGGAGTAGGGGTGAATATCTGCATGTGGTTGTAATGGACCGACCAGATAAGGCCGAGCTGAGTGGCACACACATGGTGGAACAATAGCAAACAGAGGATTTATCGGTACTGGCTGCACGTATGTGTACAGAAAGCCCCGTGTGTGCAGGAGCTGATAAAAAGCCTGGACACGATTTGCGCAGTTCCCTTCACACGCAAATCATCTTTAGCTGTCAGCAACAGCGAACACGGACAGGGCAACACCAGCGAGTTCGGGGTGGAAGCTGGCAGTTGGAGGTGCCCCGCACATTGCTGCCGGCTTATCAGGTACTCGGCGTGCGGCGTATGGACAGGATGTTTCTGTCGTCAAGACTTCCTGGGCCCTTTCTGCAAATCTTCTGTCACAGAAATGCTTTGCGATCCCCTCAAAAAAAAAAACTACTACTTTCATATCATGTTAGTGAGAATGAAAATAACAGGACATCAGAAATCTTCACAGTGACATCTGTATTTAATGTAAAGAATTATCAGAATAAAATGTAGAGCCTTGGTAGGAGGAGGTGGAGGAGTGGTGGGGGTATTATTATTTGGGATGTGCTGCCACCTTCTGGTTAACTATATGTTTACAGGGCACACGCACACATACAGTAGTAATGTGGAAATATTCTGTTCTTAAAAAAAGCTATTACAAATTAATTAATAAAAAGTGAAAAACAATCTATTAACGAGCTCGAATTAAAAAAAAAAAGTTAAATGTGATATTTTTTTCCCCTCATCCTGCCCTGTTGTGATGATTACAAAAATATATATATGTTAGAAAGGTATCCCATTCATTACAGGCTTTTAAGTGTTTCCTTTTGTTATTTACTAATGAAATCTGTCTCAAAAATACACTTGTTCCTGTTTTAATGTATAACATTTACATTTAAATTTACATTTCACGACTGCTGTGTGTTTCAAAGATAGCTCTTATGTAGTGTTTGTGTGTTTTTTTATGTTAGTTTTGTTTGTTTGTTCATTTTTAGTCTTTTTTTAAAGCTCACTTTGGTTTTGCGACTCATAAATAAGATATGTGTAGTTAACTAGCTCATGAAAACAGTTGAATAGTCAAATATTTCCATTTAAACCTGGAGGAGACCAAACTGTAGCTGGGTGGACAGAAAATGAACGTGAATGTCGCTGGTGGATGTGTGATTAGGTTTTTTCTTTTTTCATTTTGATAATAGTAAGGAGCTCCGACTGGCCAATCCCAACATCTGACCTACCATATATATAATATACATAATTAAATTTAACTTTTTTTAATATGTGTATCCAATAACTAATTATGAGCCTAGAAACACACAATACGCCTCTGACTAATTGGTATTAATGACAATTTCAGATTGCGTGGCGTGATCAGAAACACTGTCAAAGTGAAATCTGAACTAACAGAACAAACAGCAAATCTGTGTCTGAAAAACGCTTTAAGAGTGAACAGTACAGTCCTCACTCATTACTGTGTTACTGATGGAGTCCTTTAGGTTTTTCAGAGAGGACGAACAGTGAGGGTGAGGTCCGCCGTGCACCGCTGTGGGATGATGTAGCGCTCCTCCCTGAGCAGTCGCAGCACTAAGTCCTGGGTGTCCAGGGGCCAGCGGTAGATTCTGGTGCTCTGCAGCCAGGCTGGGACGTGTTTCTGTAAATAAAGAGAGGCGGCACAGTGAGTCAGTGGCCGGTGAGGGATTATACTAAAACTCTGAATGTGAGGGTCAATCTGGATTCATAGACATTTTACCTCAACCTTATTCTGACTCAGATTACTGCAATTAATGTCTCACGTTTTAGCTGATCTACATCTGAAGGACAAAGGAGAAGACTCCCTTGAAGAAAACAATGTCCAAATCTTAGCTAGAGATGACCGATTGTTTGAAAGATGAATAAAGGAAGCCAACTATATCAGATTGGAAAAACCTCTATAAACAGGGGAGGTGGACTGAAACTTAATCTGCCATCAGTTTACAATACAGTTTTAAGTTCTGTCTCTAAGAAGTTTCAACCACATTCATACCTTGAGACTGGAGACTCTGACTCACAAAGGGTCGTTAGAGTGCTATTCATAGGGAAAGAGGACAAGGACAAACAGGCACACTAGTTCCCCCTCACCCGTCACTGAGGGGGAACAAGTGTCTAACCGTTAATGGAAATTAGCTGCACCAGTTTCTGTTTTTTCTCACAAAACAAATAGTTTTCTGACAGGTCACCCACAGAGTCTCCTGTTTAAACCTCAAACTTTCCACCAGTCCCCTAGAACTGAAGAAGCTACTCGGATAAGAGCGGTTAAATGCCATCTCCAAAAAAACTCTACAAGTTATTTTTTAAATGCTTTTTGGATGTACCTAGCTGATCTGTATTTCCCAATTACCAAATCTCCACGGTACATTTTCTGAACATCGACAGTAACTGAAGACTCTTTGTCCCTATTCTGTAATCACAAAGTTGTTGTTTTTTAAACTTCACAGAGGAAAATTCTAATTATAGCGCTGATTAAAAGTACAAACTGGAACAGTTTCACAGACAATCACATTCTTCATTATGCCTACATTCAGTCCCATTGCACGGACAATAGACCTTATTGCTCTGCGCTTAAAAAACAACTGCCGGTTGCCATTAGAGTTTATAATGTACATTTAAATGCTGCAGCTGGAGTTAACTGCGGTTCATTTCAGAGATCTCACTGGGACTGACCTGCTGAACCGTGTTACCACTGACACAGTTTGTTATGGTAGTGATTTATTTAAAAGCTTTAAAGCCCTAAATGACAAAGCTTTCAAAGATTTGATTATGCACATGGTAAATACAGAGGCCGTTACCATCACTGGTTGGTGTTTTATGTTCTTCTTTGCTTTTCTTTTTTTCCCAAAAAGACATTTTTTGATTATTTTTAATGCAAACCTCTCCATTTGTAGTTGTAAGTATCACTATTTCAACATTTTATATTTTGGTCAAAAGAGTATATGCTACTGAGCAATAGAGATGGGCGATATGGACTAAAAATGTATCCCGATAATTTCTATTTATCATGGTAACGATAAAAATGTCGATAAATAAACACAGTTTTAGCCTAATCCTTTTGACTGTAGTACCCTACATTGGCAAGTTTCGTTTTACCAGAGGCTTTGGATGAAGTCGACGCTGCTTCTTGCGCATTTTTCTTAATATTCTGGTTTGAGCTGTGTTTTAGTGGCGTTACTGTCCTTTTTATCCACTATTTGTTTGCAAACCGTGCATGTTGTAAATTGCTGCTCCGCATCAGACTTTTAAAACCAAACTAGTTGAAGATAATGGAGGGTGTATCTGCTCCGACTTCTGCAGTTGTCAATTTGTCAATAATCCACACGTGTTTGGCTGCAAGCGTGCCGCGCACATATATGCGTCATCAATGGAAATTTATCGTTTTTATCGCGGGATGACATATTCTTACCGTGGGGAATGTTTTTGACGATATATCGTTAACGATAAAATATCGCACATCCTATGAGCAACAACATGGAAGTTCATTTCAGCAGGAACACGAGCAAGTAGTCCGCCATTGTTGTTGATGTTGTTATGAGACGTCTCGCGGGAGGTGGAATGCTGCTCGAGGGGTGTGGCGATGACATCATCGAACTTTCACCGTCCACACGGAAACTCAAGAGCTGTGTTTGCGAATTTTTTCATCCTGGGACCAGGTTTCATAAAAGTGAGTTTACACTGAAAAGCGTCTCCTTGTGGACGGGGCCTAAAACTCTGGATTTGAGGGTCAATTAATGCAATTAATGTCTCATGTAAATTAGTGCATACCTCTAATAGCAGGGGTGTCAAACTCATTGTAGTTTGGGGGCCCACATACAGTCCAATTTCATCTAAAGCGGGCCAGACCAGTAAGATAATAGCATAATAACCTATGAGTCTATTTCTTTTAGTGCAAAGAAGATCAAGTAAATACAGAGAATGGTTACATTTAATGAACTACCCTTCAAAAAAAATAAAAAATTGTAAGAAAAATAAGTGCGGTTTGAGCACATTGTGGTCTGTTGTTTAGTCCTGGGTCTCTGAGTTGTGTTCTGTTTAATTCTCTTACTAAAACAGTGGACAAATTAGACATAGCAGTTATTTTCATTAAAAAATTGCAGTCTGTAACTTTCCAAATTCACACTGCAGGCCAGATTAGACACTCTGTTTGCCGTATGTTTGACACCTGTGTCTTTTAGCATGCAATTATTCTAGCTGACCTACATCAAAAGTTTGCATACTGAGTAACAACATGGAAGTTCATGTCATTACGTATACGTTTTAATCATACTGATATGAACATCAAGATAAAGTTCTCAGTAAGAATGTGAACAGCGCCTCTGTGCTATTCAAGCGTCCCATTACAGTTGGGACAGTGAGTCAGCTCAAACAATAACACGATCCCAAAGGTGAAGCAGTGAAATGGAATTTGGTCATCATCACCAATAGCTGTGATTCATGTCCGTGCAAGTACTGAAACACCCTTGATGGTATTTTTTTTTTTTTTTGTGATTTCAGAGAAACTTGATCTGGTGTTTCTTCTCACCTTGGTCGCGTTGGGAAACAAAACAGGAACCAGTCTGAAGTTCAGGCAGCCTTGTTGGATGAACTCATTCTGAATCTGTGCCAAGCGGAAAAGATAAAGCGGTGATATGCATTCATTGCAGTCTGAATTCCTTTTCTGACAATAAAGCAATCATTCATCATGATGCATTCTTTATCAGCACACGGAAGGATTTCACTTCATTTGTACATCACTAATCAAGAAAGCAAGCTACTTCAGTGTGCTAGGAAATGAATTGTCCTGGCTTTCCCCGAGTCGTTTCCTCATAGCCGTGTCACTGCTGGCATGTGGGAGGAGTACCATGATGCCAAGGAGCCACAAGAGGGCGATGTTGCAACTAAATAAGACCGCCGACTTACCTGGTTGTGGATGTACTTGGTGTGCAGGCCGTGCTCGTCGTCTCCATCCCCCTCCACGTCCTCCTTGTACTTGGGACTGATGACCACGATGATGAGCACTGATTTCTACCAAACGACACGCCGCTGTCACTCTTTGTTTTGTTTTTTTGAAGACTTACTTTGCAATTCTGTGCTCAGAAAACTGAGCGGTTGGACTTACATCGTTCAGAAAGCTGTCCATCCACTTTGTGATGCCCATTCTTCGGATCGGATTGTCAAAGATGTCGATCTGGAAGGAAGGTCAGCTTGTGAACGTCTGCTTTAAAATGTTGGTCTGAATGAAAGGTTGATGGAGACTGGGCCGTACTTACTGACGGTTTGAACCCCTGATCAGTCAGAAACTTGGTGAAGGGGATTATTTCTTTAGCCGTGTCCACTGAGTATGTGATGAAAACATTCCCTGTCAACAAGCAGTCAGTCAAACATCCACACCACCAAGGCCAAAACAAAAAATCATTACAAAATCATTACACTTAGAGACACTGATGTGACCTACTGCACTCCTCAGGCAGGCTAATGGTCTTTCTGACCTCCCTTGTGGCTGGTCCCAGTCCTGGACCTGGACCTGGTCCTGCCGGGAACGAGCGAACCACGCTGACCTCGTGCATGACGTCTCTAAGAGGCGCCACGCACTGAGGCGCCGATCCATAGGAGTCATTCGGAGCATTTTTAGGCGGCAGTCGATTTTGAGGGGGATTCCTGTTGGAGGGAAATAATCAGTCAGAGAGTGAATCGCGTCATACGTGGAAAGTATTACAGGTCGAATACTGATAAGATTAGATCATAACGACGTACATGTGTTGTTGTTGGTGGTGTTGTGGTTCCTGGTGTGGACCGGCAGGGTGATCGTGATTGTAATGACAGTAATTGTTATTGTGACCAAACTGATTTGCAGGAAGGCAACAGGCACACTGTCTCAGACCACTTCCCTGCATGGGCCCTGCAGAGAGATACGAAGGAACGCACATAAATACCTCATTTAGAGCCATTTAGATTAAAGGTGACCTACTATTTTTTACAACTTGGACCTTATTTCTGGCATAAAATATGATAATTTACTCACCCATGTAACTTTTGTGTCATTTGCACTCATTCAGGAGATAATTAGATCATATATATCCATATAGTGGGAGTGCATGGGGCACCGACATGCAGACAATAAATAAACACATTTTCTACGCCAATATTTTGTTATGCTATGCTACTACTATTCTTCTGACCTGTACGATGTCATCTCTGAGCTCCACACACCCACGATGGTCGCCTTGTTTACCTGTAATTTGCTGCTGCTAGTTTTTTTGCAACATGGCTGCATATTTTTGCGATTCTGAGGTTGTGGACGAGCCCTAGCACAACCAGTAGCACATTATAGTAAGACATCATCCAGGGGCTGTAGATGAAGCTACAGAACCTGGATGATGATAGCGTGTAACTCCAGACTCAAAGGGGAATAGCACTAGCGTATCATAACAAAATACTGGCGAAATGAACGAGTTTCATAGCAGATAATGTGTTATTTAGAGGCTGTGTTTCGGTGCCCCATTCACTCTCACTATATGGATATACGCAGATCTAAATATCTTCCGAACGACTCCAAATAACACCAAAGTTATATGGACCAGCAAGATCTAATTATCTCCTGACTGACTACAAAATACGCAAAACTTATATGGGTGAGTAAACCACCGTATTTTATGCCAGAAATAAGGTCCAGATTGTAAAAAAAACTATATTTCCCCTTTAACGAACATGTTGCATCTCTTACTGACCGGGCATCCGTGTTGCCGGGTATCGTTGTGGAACGAAGCGGCCGCAGTTAACGTCCGACATGAGGGGCAGAGGAGGCTCCAAGGATTCCACCTCCTCTACAGAGCCGCCCCAGGCCCAGCCCGAACGGCTCGCGAAACATCTGCTGTTCTCATACACAAGGTTCTGGTCGTACACCGGCACCTGTTCTCTGAGACCGGGAGGACAAACATCTGCAGGGTGTGGTGGCTTCATATGTCCCGAGGGAACGGCTGACGACGTAAAGATGTGACGTTGTTGAGCAGGATAACAGGCTGCTCTGGGCTCAAACTTGTACTGGCTCTCTGGGAGTCTAGGCCTGTCCACATTGTGCACCGACCACTGAGGAGGCTGACGTCCATGATCCTCTGGCCTGTTATTGGTCTCTGTATGTCCGCTACACTCTTTGCAAGGGGGCAGCCAGTCCAAGTCCAGGCTGGAAGATGGCATCCTCTCGTCCATCTCGACGGGAATACTCTGGTGCGGGCACGGCCCTGACAGGGAGAGGCGGGAATTAAAACAGGTTCGTATGTCACCGGGAACGTCATTTTGAATCATCAGGCCGACAAGGCTTTAGTTTCTTACCTTGGAAAGTTTCCATTTTCTCACCAAGGGAAGCGTCTGTGGCCTTCGGTCTGGTGAAAATGAAAACAGCGCTGAAGGAATTCAACAGAGCACGACACCTTACTGAGGTTCATGACAGAGGAACTACTGGCACGATTAGAGCGGCTGTTTCAAAGCCAAACGCGAGAAAGAAACACAAATCACACACAAAAAAGTATTACACTGTAAACTCTCCTCAGTATTTACACATTTTCCTTGTTGCACCGTGTGCAACAGTAGACGTAACTCTACAGGTGGGTTGGAATGTAACACGAGCACGGCAAACTAGAACAAAGGTCAGAATCACTGATCTACAGCTATGATAGGCATTCTCAAGCAACGAATTAACTATCTCAAAAGTTTCCAATGTACTCTTGTGGAAAGTTTTACGTATATATATGTAAAGGAAAAACAAACAAGCCCAACGACCCACACCTACCTTTACTTACTGCTCCGCCACCAGCACAAACCTGTTCTGAGGAAAACAGGAAACCTTTTCACGGCTTGTCCCTTTCTGTCTTATGCAAAACCTGGAAGTCTCGTGACCTGTTTATGCAAATGGTGTGTGGCAGTGAGTCCAGGACTGCCAATGAGGTTGCTTCCTCAGCCAGGCAGGTAAACTGCAGACAGGTTTAACAGTTCCACAGCAAAACAAACAAAAAATAATAAAAAAAAAATCAAAAAGCACAGGAGAAAAAAATGCACAAGAGTATAATATTCCGGCTTGTGCGGCATTATCAACAAGGGTGAGTTCTGGTTGAGCAGGGAAAGAGAGTTAGGAGGTAATGGGTGAGAGAGAGGGGAAGGCATGGGGTGAGGGCTGCAGCCTCAGTCTATGGGGCACCTGCTTCCACCAGGTGTGCAACAGAGGCTGACTTTTATAAAGCTTGTTGACAGGATTCACGCTAGTTAGAGGCTGCACGTGGCAGTGACTTTGAGCTAAAGGCTAAAGCCAGTATGCTAACGCAAGCGTTAAAACATCCAAAAAGTTTCAAATAAGGCAACTGGACATGTAGATTTCACCACTCATCCGAGTAGCTTCTTCAGGTATAAGGGACCGGTGGGAAGTCTGAGGTTTAAATAGGAACTCCTCCTGAAAAACTTGCTTGTTATGCTAATAACCAGAAACTGGTGCAGCTAATCTCCATTAACGACTGGGTACTTACTTGTTGTAGAGGCGTGGACTCTTTTGCTCCCTGTCCTCTTCCTTATGAATGGTTCATAAGGTACTTATGGGTACTTACCCGCTACAACAGGTAAGTACCCAGTTGTTAATGGAAACTTACTGAGAACCTTCACAAACACAAGCATTAAAACACAAAGATGTTCAAAGATAACGCCGGCTTCCTCCCACCGTCCAAAGACACGCTGGTTAGGTTCATTGGTGATTCTAAATTGGCCGTAGATTTGAATGTGAGTGTGAATGTTTGTCTGTCTCTCTTTGCGTTACGCCCTACGATAGACTGGAGACCTGGCTCATGGCGGCCAAGCATTCGTGGCGGCCAAGCGCTCATAGCGACGCTGCTTTTCGATCCTTCGATGTCGGCTCTTCCTGTCATTGTGAAGCAGAATTCATCAAGCGTTGGATTGTCCACCCACTAATAGGGAACGTGAGCTGGGTTTAGACCGTCGTGAGACAGGTTATCCCGTCTTGTGCCTGATGGCAGCTGGGATAGGCTCCAGCCCACCAGTTACAGAAGATACATGAATGAAGATGTTTGGGTATATATTATGTCGGCACCATCTTGATTTAGTGGGCTAGCATGCTAATTGGTAATCCTCAAATTGGGGGTGATGACCTCACGGTTTCAGAAAATGTTGTCCCAGTTCACCAAGTGGATTCTGGGATACATGGTGCTAGAAAACAAGTCAGGGGAACACTGAAGTCAGAAGGGTTCATCTTCGGGGACCACGAATTTCCAGTATTTCCACTATGACAATCGATGAAACAGAACCACAGCGCTAGCCTACCTAAAAGCAAACAAACAAACATCTTGAAGGATAACTGGGAGATGAGATTGTTTTAGTTCAAAGTCCACATATTTGCGTTTTCACGGTTTCCGGTTCCATCTCAGGTTCGATGAGACGGTTGAATTTGATCCGCTGTCATAGGCATGATCTGGTATCTGCTTTAGATTGGTTAGCACCACAGTCACGGGGTCGCTGGACGGCGAAGCCTTATGATTCACAACCGAGAAGACCTTCATGGTGGTATAGTTGAGGACGGAGCCCAACTCCAGCGCCCTGGCCTTACAAGTCACCACCCGGAGCAGCTCCTGCCGGAAGCGGCGGCTGACCAAGCAGTAAAGGATGAAGTTGGTGGTGGAGTTGAGGTTCTGCAGCATGTTGGCCAAGTCTCCAGCTACATTGATGGGAATCCTGTAGTCATTCCTGTTGAAGTTCTCGGTGTTGTACTTGGTCCTCAGGATGCAGTACGTGACGAAGCGAGGCAGACTGAGCACCACGAACGCCACGGAGACGGTGCCCAGAAGCAGAATGGTCCTCCTCAGCATGCCCCTGGTGGTCTTCCCGTGCATGATGCGACGCTCCTCCTTGGTGAAAAGGTTTCTGGCGTTGCTAAGATGGTATCCAATAAGGTAGTTGAAGATGATAACCAAAATTATTGGGATTCCCAAAGAGAGGGAAGTAGTTATCCACACTGTGACGGTAGAGTAGATCTGGTTGCGGTACCGACACCTTGGCAGCGTCACATTCACCCCGTTCGTGGTTAAATTCTTAGGTGTGACGACATTTATCCAGCCCACTGGCACCGACACCAGGTGGGACAGAAGCACTATAGCCACGCAGGTCAATCTGGTGACCCTGGCTTGGGAGAAACGCTCTTTTGAGGCCGTGCTGCGGAGGACAAGGTAACGCTCGATGGTGAAAACCACGACAATCCAGGAGGAGCTGTAGAGAGAGCCATACTGCAGGAATCCCAGAATGCCACACCACGGGTGGGAGTGCCAGAAAGGCTGCAACATCCAGAAGGTGAGAGTCAGGTCGATGAGAATTACCCACACCAGGTAGCAGGTGTCCATAATGGCCAGGCAGCTCAGGTAAATGATGGCCGTGTTGGACATCCCACATTTACGGAAACAGATCATGTAGAAAGTGAAGAGGTTTGCTGGGAGGGAAGACAGAAAGAGCAAAATGAATGTGTTTGTTTGTGACATAGAGACCCTGATGATTTAACCATTTGTTTGAAAGCTACATTAGCGCTCGTCTAACGTATAGCATTCCCTCTGGGTCTCCAGCAACTCCACAGGTTGTAAACTTTGCCTGATGTTTGCCGTCAACCCATATATAACGGCTGGCTGTTGATGGTGGTAACGCTGGTGATTGCTGGGTTGGCTACTTTGAACAACCCCTTTTAATGTTTAGGTTTGTTTTTTGTTAATCTCACGATTGCCACTTAAGCTAGCTTACTACTGTTTTTTACAACCTGGACCTTATTTCTGGCATCAAATACGATTGTTTACTCACCCATATAATTTGTAGTCCTTGGGATGATATTCAGATCTCCGTAATCCATATAGTGGGAGTGAATGGGGCACCGAAACACAGCCTCTAAATAACGCATTATCTGCCGCTAAACTCATTAATTTCACCAATATTTTGTTATGAAACGCTAGTGCTAGTCCAGAGTTAGCTGTTATCAAGATTCAAGATTCAATATTTCTTTATTGTCAATTTCGCAATATGTTCACAACATACAGAAAAACCAAAATATGTTTCAACATTTTATCATTATCTGTAGATTGACCTACGGACCCCGGATAATGTTTTCTGACCTGGATGATGTCATCTCTGAGCACCATGCACACCTGCAGCCGTTGCCTAGTTTACCTTTAATTTGCCACTGCTATGGTTCGTCAACAACCTCAGAATTGGAAAAATCTTCAGTCATGTTGCAAAAAAATAGCAGTCATGAAGGATTATAAAGTACACACCATAAGTTATATGGGTGAGTAAGTGTATCATAACAAAATATTTGGTGAAATGAATGGTGAGTTTCATGGCAGATAATCCGTTATGTAGAGGCCACGTTTCGGTGCCCCATTCACTTCCACTATATGGCCATACGCTGATGTAATAGTCTGAATGACTCCAAATGACACTAAAGTTATATGGGTGAGTAAACAACCATATTTTATGCCAGAAATAAGGTTGTAAAAAACAGTAATTCCCCTTTAAATAGAGAGACTATTCCTGCTTCTAATCATACAATACCATTATAAATCAGTTATATTAAACAGTTATTGGCCCAGATGAGGCCAGTGGGTCAGCTTGCCTTTGTGGTTCCTATTTGCCTGGACAAAGAAAAACTTTTTTGGACCTTCAGTCTTATACCTTGTTGTGCTTTGCTACATATTTTAATCAATGAAAGCCAAATGCTACAAAAAATACAAACCTGGAATACCCACGACGCAAAGCAAAGGGTAGTAGATCTTCTGTATAGTGACAAAGACGGTAACGCTTGCTTCTTCCATTATTCATTCACCGCTCACATACTATTACCTGCAATAAAGCCGTTGGTAGTAAAGTAGACAAATAGTGGTGAGTGGTGGACTGCAGAGTGGAGCTTTCATGATACGTGACTGACCAACCCCCATGGTTTCAAACGGTACCTGTGACACTCTGGGTTTCCTTTGCTGTTGACAATTGAAGGCACAGTGAGAACACTCAGAATTATTTCTCAACTATGTTTGAACTTGAGCAAAAAAAACAAAAACAAGACGCCCTCTTGTGATTTGGCTCCGATGCTGATGACTCACTGCGAACGCCGGGTGAAACCTGATCTGTCTTGCTTTGGGTGGGTCTCACCTGGCTGCAAGCTGAGGAGCAGGAATCGGTGGAGGCTTCTGAAGAGAGCTCTGAGAAATGGTTCTCCTGTGTTACATAACGACAGCACATATAGATCCACTGTTATCCTGATCTTACACCAACCCAATAGCTTTTTGTTTCACTCATCCATACCAACGTCCACAGTGTATTATTAAAAAGGACAGATTCTCTAGATGTCTGGATGAATAAAGCCGCCCTGAAATGGATAAACTCAGACGTACCTGGTGTCTCCTTAGAGGTGCAAGAGGGCCAAGCAGAGGGGAGTTCTTCCCCGGACGTGCATCCCAGCTGGTTATGGCTCCACAAGGACAAAGCGATTGATAACGCGAAGGAGGGGTGGGTGAGACAGGACCAGCTGCTGCTCCTATAAACCTTGAGGAGGAGGGAATCACACCACCTGACATGGCCTCGGCAGAACAAAAGGAGTTTGTGCAGCGGGCAAATGGAGCCACGGTAATGATTTTGCCCCTGATTGTTTGCCGTGTTGCTTTGGAAAAGAGAACCCATCAGCCAGAGGTAGAGTTCCTGGCAAGGCAATCGGCACTTTTATCGACCTGAGAATCAATTCTCACGTCACGGGTTCACACGCTTCTTTTGTTTTCCAGTGGATGACTGCGACAAAAAAAAAAAAAAGTTACATAAAGTTACGTAATTGTTATAAACACAATGAACCGTGAATGGACAGCACTGAGTTCAAAAGCTGTTAAAGTCTGTCATCTTCTGTCCTTTTAATCTAAATGAGGATACACTAAACAGCTCAAGAACCAGCTCATTAGGCAAGTAGCGCCATTAAAGTGCATTATCAACTCATTATGTACACTCTGTGTCAGGCACCTGGGTAAAAAACAGTAAAACATTTATTAGCTGATGCTTTAAAAAACTGATACTCTCATAGTTTAATTCAGAAAAAAACACACAAAGCCTCAGGGAAGCAAAGTATGAAGAGTGACATGAAAGTCTGTGAAAGGCTGGAGGAGGTTGTGGTGGATGAACGGGCCAAACAAGAGTCAGTCTCCATGGTGACCAAAAATCTGTGTTGGCGTGTAAACGATGTATAAATATATGCTGCAATCTTCAGTCACAGTTTTGGTTGGATGAACAAATCATCACTAAATAGTACTGCAAGGACGAGTCACCGGACGTCACAGTCAACTTCATTAGTTATATATGGATGAAACCGCTCGAGTCCATCCGACCAGTTATTGTATTAGTATGAATCAAAGCTGACTGACGGACTTTCACAACTTTTGGGATCTTCGTAGCGATGTAAAAACACGGCTTAATGCAAATTTCAGGTATGCATTTAAATGTAAAAGATTAAGTCAAACCAAAATCAAACCACAATAGGCTATTTGTAATACTAAGAGACTTTTCTCTCTAGAGGTACCACTACTTTTGAGAGTAAAGGTGAGAACGTAAAGGTGGATAGTTGGTTTATCTCCAAGGCATATAACATAATACCTAATATGGACCCTCCTGCACGTGTAATTTGTAGTCCTTCGGATGATATACAGATCTGCGTATATCCATATAGTGGGAGTGAATGGGGCACCGAAATGCAGCCTCTAAATAACACATTATCTGACACAAAACTTGTTAATTTCACCAATATTTTGTTAAAATACGATCTTTTACCTATAACTTTTGTGTAATTTGTATTCCTTCGGATGATATTCAGATCTGTGTATATCCATATAGTGGGAGTGAATGGGGCACCGAATCGCAGCCTCTAAATAACGCCTTATCTGCTGCGAAATTCGTTTATTTCACCAATATTTTGTCATGAAACGCCAATGAGTCTGGAGTTAGCTGTTATCAAGATTCAAGATTCAAGATTTCTTTATTGTCAATTTCTCAACATGTTCACAACATACAGAAAAATCAAAATTATGTTTCGACACGCCAACACAGATTTTTGGTTACTACGGAGAGTGACTCTTGTTTGGCCCGTTCATCCACCACAACCTCCTTCACGTGCGGCTTGGGAACGGGATCTGGAAATGGTGATACTGGAGGATGTCTGGGCTGAATGTATTTCCAACATACACACTCCCTCTATATGTATAAGGCACGGACTGATACAATTCAAAGTATTCCACAGGTTACATGCTAGGCTGGCTAAGATATACCCATCCGTTCTCCCAACTTGACCTAGGTGCGGCAACCAAGAATCGTTGGGCCACATGTTCTGGCCTTGTCCCTTCCTAGTTGATTTCTGGTCCTCCATTTTTGACTGTCTACACTGCAAAAAAACAAACTAAATCTTACCAAGTATATTTGTTTCATTTCTAGTCACTTTTCACATTTTCACTAGTTCCATTGTTTTTTTTTTCCTATTTTTAAGCAAAAATTGCTTGAAAATCTGCCAGTGGAACTAGTGAAAATGTCTCTGTATTAAGATGTATTGTCTTAAAACAAGTCCATGTGTCTTGCTGAAATGGTACTCTTTAGGCAATTGTGTTTTATATTAAGTGTAATGAGATATTTTGACTAGAAATGACACAAATATACTTGGTAAGATTTTGTTTTTTTTGCAGTGTATCAGTGCTACGCAACTCATCTCTCAAACCCAATCCACTCACTGCTGTATATGGAGTCACACCCTCAGAAATATGTACCACCGATACACAAAAGACAGCAATAGCATTCTGCAGTCTTAGAGCACGCTGGGTGATTTTAATGGATTGGAAATCTTAACAACAGAGATGGATTCAGGAGGTGCTAGCTCTACTTCAGCTCGAAAAAATAAGACTTACTCTGAAGGGCTCTTGCGGTACATATATTAAAATGTGGTCTCCCTTTATTGAGTATGTACAGAAGTTAAATCATGCCAGCTATGCACTTTTGTTGTCAACTTGTCTGACCAGCCCGTCGATGTTTAAAAAAAAAGGTGGATAGTTGGGTCAACAAAACGTTGAACTTTTGAGACCTATAATCCACTTAAAGAATCACTTTAAAACTGTTAACCAGGTTTGAGTGACGATAAATGGTGGTAAGGGTGTGATGTCCCCCTCTTGAATCCTAAGTAAACCTCATTGAGACCTTGTTAGGTGGACTATTGACCCTCTCTTTGTGCCTTCTACCAGCTCTGCATCCAGAAATCAAACAGTAGGACAGAGGACAAACACAGGGCGGAAACGATGTTTGAATATGCTTGGGATGCTTGGGATATGAGTAACCTTCTACACTGAAGATGTGTTCATGTGCTGGTTGGTGTGTTGTTTGTTTTTATTTGTGGCTGTAGTGGCGCAATCGGGCGAGTTCAGTAATGAAAGAGAGACGCTGTATCTATCCACAACATATTGATTTGTCAAACACAGATGTAATAATAAGACAAATGATGACAGTGATCTGGCTAAGTGTGAGAGATCTGTGTCAGCTAAGTGTAACCTTAGCCATTATTAATGTTTGCGTTTGTTCTCAGCTCTGATCATGTGCTAGTATTCAGTAAACAAGTGATGTGACACAACAGAGCTGGTGGCCTTGGAGCTGCTTGAGAGATATCCTAAAGAATACTACTACTGCATGTGTAGCTTATTGTAATTCATTAGCAAAGCTTGGCTTAAAGGACCCAGGTATGGGATTTAGTGACATCTAATGGTCAGTTTGAAGATTGCAACCAACCCTTTTCCTCACCTTGCAAACACACAGAAGAATGTTTGAAGAAAGTCACATGAAAGTAACTCTCCAGAGACAGTTAATTTACACAGTCCACTCCATTAACTTTGCAGGGCTTAACAAAAACTAAATACCCCTAAATCCAACACGCCGGCCCTTTAAGCAAGCATGGTTAAAGGGGAATCACGATTTTTATAAATTAATAAAATTATTTCTGCATAAACAGGATATTTACTCACCCATATAGCTTTGGTGTCATTTGGAGTCATTCAGACGATATTTAGATCTGTGTATATCCATATAGTGGGAGTGAATGGGGCACCGAAACACAGCTTCTAAATAACACATTATCTGCCAAAAAACTTGTTCATTTCAACCAATATTTTGTTATGATACACCAGAGCTCTTCTCCCGCTGCAACATGCAGTTGTTTGTTGTTCTTTAGCTAGCTGTTCCTCTCTCTGCCTCCACATCCTCCTTTAATGAGCTCTTCATCTGTGTACTCTGGCTCAAAACGGTAAGGACGTCCATCATGAATAAAGTCGTCGTCCACAACCTTAGAATCGGAAATATATTCAGCCATGTTGCAAAAAACTAGCAGTAGCAAATTACAGGTAAACAAGCCGTCACAGTTGCTCTTGGCGCTCAGAGATGACATTCATCCAGGTCAGAAGGTTAGTAGGTCAATCTACAAACCCTGGATGATGATAACAGGTAAAACCGGACTCAACCGGGAATAGCACTAGTGTATCATAACAAAATATTGGTGAAATGAACGAGTTTTGTGGCAGATAATGTGTCATTTAGAGGCTGCGTTTCGGTGCCCCATTCACTCCATTATATGGATATATGCAGATCTAAATATTGTCCCAACGACTCCAACTGACACCAAAGTTATATGGGTGAGTAAACAATCGTATTTTATGCCAGATATAAGGTGCCACTAAGCTGAGCTTTTGTTCCAGCTTGATTCATGACGCAAGAGTCATGAATCAAGCTGGTTCTCACTGGAAGCACACACCATCATTACGTTATGAGATGACGTTCTCCTACAGATCCTAAATCTGCACACGTCTCTTTGAGAGAGACACTGAAACAGCTTCAGAGCGTCTTCTCTCCACATCCACATCGTCATGTTGAAGCACGCAAACACTGGCTCGGTTAAAATAAGTGTCTTTGAAAGAGTGTAAAATGTTTTATTGGTTTTTTTTTTCTGAATCCAAACGCATATCACTGATATAACAAAACAAGTAATGTTAAAAAATGGAAATGAAAAGGTACAAAGGAGGGAAGTTAGCCACACGTAAAAACCACAAACTGAGGCTGTACAACTGACAGTACGGGGTTTCCCATTGGCCACGAAACCATCAGAATTAAGACCAGATCAGAATCAGGGTTAAATAAATTTTCACTTCATTCCACATTCATACTTGAACCTCTTCGGGTCGTTACCTGAATTGGCCCCCAGAGCTCTCCCGAACGTACAGCACAACAGACTCTTAAAAGGATCACAGTAAAAAAACAAACAAACAAAAAAACAAACAGGACTCAAATGCAGAGAGCGTGAACCGTGACGGCACGACGTAAAAGAAAGCAGAATCTCAGGAGGTAAGGTGGTCCGAGATGAGGCGAAGGTCTGCGTCGGCTTCCCGCAACATTTGGGATTCCTGGCGGTGAGGAGAGGGCCGCGGAATGAAAAAAAACACACATACTCCTCCTTCTCACATTAGCCCCTTGCCTCTTCTTTTCAGTCCAGCTCAACACTTTTGGTAGAAATTGTCTCAAATAAGCGAGGAGGATATGCTAAAAAAAATCCTTGACATTGCATTTGTAAAAGAACCGACTGAGCTCCGAGGAATATTTTACGGTAGGAGGCATTAAAATTAAATAATTAATAAAAAAAAAAAAAAAAAATAAGCTAACGAAGGACTGCATCATGCTCGCCTGAAGAAGCCTCTACAACTACATACAACTGAAGTTATATGGACGAGGGAAACAAAAAGGCAACGATCCGGGGCTGAAGATGAGGAATAAAATAAAAATATATATATACTGAGGCTTCCAATTTCATCTCTAGAAAATAATTCAGGAGCTACAGTATAATACAGATTAACTGTACCTGCTTCAGGTGCTCGTCTTCCTCTGCATCGACCATTTTTTTTTCTTATTATTTTTGTGCAGGAGAAAATAAAATCTTTAACCAAAGCAGACAACTCAGACAAGCTTTTCTTATTTACACTGAATACAGGTACTTCATTGCATTAGCACAGCCTCAGCTGTCTCGTCCATCCCTCCGTCCCGATCGTCACGTTTCGAGTTCAGACACTAGGGGGGGGGGAGACTGAGGCTTGTGACTTTCAAGGGTTGGAAATTGAGACGCTCGGGCTGAGCTGAGGAAGCTGTACAGATCCCTAAAATAAAAGGCCTGGCTTGAGAAGGGCTCCAGAGTTTTTGGGCCAGTCCTGCGACAGGTCGGGCCGAGGTCCCGGAGAGAAAAAGAGGCAGAGAGAGGAAGAGAGAGAGAGAGAGAAGAGAGGTTTTGGCGGCGGAGGGGTTTAGAGGTTGTCCCCAGGCTGGTACTGAGGCTCGGTGGCTGTGAAGTAGTCCTCCAAGAAGGCCTGCAGGTACTCGAAGGTCGGCCGCTCCTCGGCGTCTTTCTTCCAGCACTGCAGCATCAGCTCGTGCAGCGAGATGGGGCAGTCCTGAGGGCACGGCATCCTGTAGCCCCGCCACCTGCTCCAGCACCTCGCGGTTGTTCATGCCTGGAAAAACAAACAAGCACACGTAAAGGTAGGCTCACGCTATGGGGGGGCTCTCAAACAGATCAACGTGACGCACCGCGGAGACCAACACTTTGATTTAGCCTCAACGGCCGTTTGCACAGTGGGGGCTTGAGAGTGAAGGGAACTAACCGTTTTTTCAAACCTGAACCTTATTCAGGCATAAAAATGGTTGTTTACTCACCCATATAATTTTTGTGTAATTTGGAGTCCGTCTGGAAATATTAGATCTATGTATATCCATATACGTGAGTGAATGGGGCACCAAAACGCAGCCTTAAATAACATTATCTGCTGCAAAACTTGTTCATTTCATCAATATTTTGTTATGATCATAGTGCTATTCCCCGTTGAATCTGGAGTTTCCTGTTATCATCATCCGGGGTCTGTAGATTGACCTAAAGACCCTGGATGATGTCATCTCTGCGCGACGGTCTGCTAGTTTACCTGTAATTTGCTACTGCTATGGCTCGTCCACAACTTCAGAATCGATTCGTAGCAAAAAACTACGACATCAAAATATTGGTGAAATAGACGAGTTTCGTGGCAGATAATGTGTTATTTAGAGGCTGCATTTCGGTGCCCCATTCACTCCCATTATATAAATATACACAGATTTAAATATCTCCCGAACAACGACGACTTTATTGACGATGGACGTCCTTATCGTTTTGAGTATATGGATGAGGAGCTCGCTGAAAGGAGGATGCAGAGGCAGAGAGAGGAACAGCTGGCCAAAGAACAACAAACCGCCGCACGTCCGCGAATAGATAACAGGTAACTCGGTGCCCCATTCACTCCCATTATATGGATATACACAGATCTAAATATCTCCCAAGTAACTCCAAATTACACCAAAGTTATATGGGTGAGTAAACGACCGTATTTTATGCCAGAAATAAGGTCCAGGTTGAAAAAAAACAAACACTTAAACATCTCTAACATGCAAAAAGCCTCTGAATTAAGATGAGCAACCCCTTCACATCTGGTATCATTGAATAGCCCTAAATGTCCTCTGTAGATAGCAAAAGTTAATTTAGTACTATGCACTTTGAACTACTGGTCGTCAGGAGGACATACTTGGCTCCTTGTGATAACGTCGTGTAAACGTTTAACTATAACAGGAAACCAAAATATCAGCGCTCTGCCACGGAGCTACATCCGTTTAGACGGGAGAGGAAAGAGAGTCGTTTCATTTATTCACCAGCAAATAAGAGGCAGTAATTAAATTCAGCCACGATTAGTGAAAAAACAACAACAGTTAAAACAGAAACAGCACAACTATTTAGGGATAATGTGCACATTAACGGTTGCTTTGTGAGCTTCTAAAAACTGCTATTTACCGTCTCTATATACAAGAAGTGGTCAGTATTTAGTGTGATTAATGAAGTTTCTGAGAGTTTTCAGCTGCTCTCTTCTTCAGCACCCCCCCCACCCCCTTCCCATGCAGTGGAGCTGCACTTCAGTCTGTCCAGACTACAACCTCAGGACAGTCTCCACCTCAAGTGTAACCTGTCCCAAAGGTAAGAGCTAGCAATTAAGGGTTATCTCCCACTCTGTCAGGGAGGCAAAGGTTAGCGAAGTGTTAAAGTGGTACTCTGTTGTCATGAGACCACGGCCAGACCACCGTGCCGAGCCCCCTTCCCCCACCCCCCCCCTCTCTCCTCACCTGGGTAAGGCACCCGGCCCTTGGTGACCAGCTCCGTCAGCAAAATGCCGAACGACCACACGTCCGACTTGATGGTGAACTTCCCGTACAGCGCAGCCTCCGGGGCGGTCCACTTGATGGGGAACTTTGCACCTGAAGGAGTGCAGCGAGGTGACATTAATATTAATAAACAGAGCATCAGCGAACATCGCACTGCCGCCTCACTGGGGAAAAACGCCGCCTGCTTTTCAAAGACGTGCTCTTTCACCTCCTACTCAACAGAGTGACACCAGTAAAACTTGTATCCAGATAATTTCTGGTATTTATCACGGTAACAGCTCCATGAGATGTGGGCTAAGGGTTGTGTGACGATTGGTCGATAAGTCAGCAACGACCTTTATGGCTCAGTTTCCGGTCCTGCTCATAAATCAACCAATCAGCTCGCTGCTTTGGAAAGGTCTGTGACCCGGTAAACATTTACTCACATGTACAGTCAGAGAAGAACGATTAAAATGCCAAGATATATACGTCAGTCATCGCTAACATAGCATCCTACTCCCAATCAGAAATCGGTGAAATTCAATTCAGGGTAGAAACTAATGTCTCTGCGTCTCTTCTGGGGCAGGGAGTGTCTTCTCTTCTGTTTCTCTGCATTAGTGAGCAAATGCTTTGAGACGGCTGTGGTTTCACGAGCCAGACGTTTTCATGTGGGCGTGTTTCAAATTCTGCATTCCTCTGAGAGAGAGAGAGATTTTCCTACATGAACTAATACAGTCAGATCAGCCTGCGAGGGTTGAGTGAGTGGGAGCAGGAGGAATGTGCATCTAACATCATCAGTGCTTGTGAGAGAGGAGGTGGGAGAGGAGAGGAGAGGGGGGGTGGGCCCACCTTGCCGAGCCGTGTACTCGTTGTCCTCGATGAGCCTGGCCAGGCCGAAGTCGGCGATCTTGCAGACCAGGTTGTCCCCGACCAGGATGTTTGCAGAGCGCAGGTCTCTGTGGATGTAGTTCATCCTCTCGATGTAAGCCATCCCCGCTGCCACCTGGAGCACAGCACAAAGAGAACAACCCACTGATAGAGTCCTGCAGGTTTCCACTTATCTACCTTACCATGAAGTGCCCTAACATACCATAAACCGATCAGCCACAACATTAAAACCACTACAGGAGAAGTAAGTAACGTTGACCATCTTTGACAATACAATGTTCTGCTGGGAAGCTTTTAGACCTGGCATTCATTCATGTTGCTGTTTCTAGACATGTAGCCCCACCTAGTCCAGACCAGGGACCCCCACCCCATAGCACGACACTCCTGATGAAGCCTGACACAAAAACGCTTCAAAAAACATGAAGAACAGAGCCTGGCCTCCAAATTCACTAGATGCCAAACTGATCAGTATCTGTGGGATGATCCACAGAGCCCCCCCCCCCTCATTGACAACATATGTGCCAGACACCACAGGACACCCTCTGAAGGTCCATGTCCATTCTCTGATGAGTCACAACTGTACTGGAGGCAACAACTGAGACCTACAAAACATTAGGAAGGCGGTCATAATGTTATGCCTGCTCCTCAGTTTCACCTAGGGATAGGTTTTTATTTGTCACATGCACAGTTATATATAGTACAATGCACGGTTAAATGTATTTTTGTACCTGCAACCAGTAGTAAAAAAAGATTGTAAGTACTACAGTAAACAGTGGTAATATAAGTGTAATGTACACCAACACCTACAGAGAAGACAATATCCTGTTCAGAGAAGTTTAATTCCCTCTAAAAATCTTGCCATTTCCAGGAAACCAATGAGTCTGCTACCGGTCAAACGGCTCAGTCAGCATCTTAAGACGAGAGCAGACTTAAGAGATGACATTTAAGGCGTGATCGTTCCGCTACCATCCACTTGTAGTTCAAAGTGCTTGACAAATGTGTTTGCTTGCACGCCAACCAGGTGCTCCCTCCTTTGTTTTCCACGTGGACCGTTTACCTGATTGGAACCCGATCCCGCTGAAGCACTATCGGCCAATACGGCCTCGTCCTTGCATAACCACATACAAATATCCGTTTATAGAGGCAACTATTCGTCAGGGGTTGGAAGCAACGAAGTACAAATACTGTGTTATACTTAAAATAGATTTTTCAGGTATCTGTACTTGAGTATTTCTTTTTCTGACGACTTTTTACTTTTACTCCCTTAGTAAAATTTTAGTTGGCAAGGAGTTCTTAGTTTTTTTTGCAGCAGTGTCTTCCACGACAGGGTTGTTGGTCTGTCCCTTCGGTCTCTTTCTTGTCAAAAACCTGTCCATTTTTGCGCTAGCTAAATGCTAGCTACATGCTAGCTGGAGGAGCAAAAGCAAACCGCCAGGTCTACACAGATTATGAGAGCATGAACAATGTCTTAACTGGAAGGGAATCACAAAGTAGTGGCATGGCAAATAACATTTCGATTGATATATTAATAATTATGTTTATTAATAATAATTCGATTATATTTTATAATAATGGTTAAAAAATAATTCGATATATATTTTTTTCTTTCTACTCCTTACATTGGAAAAATAGGCTCGTTAGTTTTGAACGTGCCTATTTTTCGTTTTTTCATCCCCACGGAGACAAGATATGATCGACTAGAGCGTCGGACTAGGGAAGGAAAGTCGACGATGCGCTTCCGGTGTTCTTCTTCTACGGTTTTAAACAGGCAGCCTGTTGATCAGTTTGAGTTTCTGCTGCCACCGAGTGACTGGAGGCTTGTTTACCGTTCAAGCATCAATAGATTTTTTGGGAGATAGTTTACAACGTTAGCAATGCTATGGGAACACATCGTTTTGATAGTTTATAGCTAACACTAGCTAGCAGTTTAAAAACAACCCAGCAACCCTTATGTTATTATTAAAAATTATCCAGAGGCTCGCAGACATTCACACTCAGAGCTGAATCGTACTTTTTACTTTGACCAGAGTATTGTTACACAAGTATCCATACTTTTACTTAAGTACGAATGTGAGTACTTTTGCCACCTCTGTTATCGTGTAACAGACACAGAGTATATAGCCCACCTGTGCTGCCATGTCCACCAGGTTAGGCAGCTCAACCCTCGTCCTTCTCCGTCCTTCAAGAAGTCCAGCAGCTTCCTACAGTGGACACACGAAGAGACGTCTGATGTTAGCAAATGCACGCACGAAAAACAAACAAACAAACAAACCAAAAAAATCGCAACACCAGCTAATCAAGTGGTACCCCGGCGCTCCCACCCTCTGCCCCTTTACAGGGGCTGTTTGAAATTCAGCAATCCAAACCGCAAGCAATAATCTGCACCATTTTACTCCATAGATTCAAACATGACAGTTTATAGGATAGCTTTGACATTCACAACATCTCACGCCGGATCTGCCTATCGTAAAACACATTCTGCTCTCTGGTTTGTCTTATTTGGTGTGACCTAGATGTGGCGGGCTCATGCGACGCGCATTAAAGCTTCCACTGTTGCGTTCTGTGGTGATTAATGTGCACCCACAGCTATTTTTGGGAATTCCAGCGTTTCCAAGGCCTTAATCATCTTCGGTCTCTTTGAATCACGCCAGAGCAGCCACTGCCGCTGCTCTGTCTGGAAGGGAACAAAGAGTTTCGCTTTAAATTAAATGCATTTCACATACTGCTATAAATTTAAAATACACACTAGCCACATATGTAAGCATTTTGGGCTAGCATGCTATAGTTCTTACTATTGAGGGCGCTTGGGTCAAACAAGGGGAATGACTGAAAAGTAATCCTGTTTATTGTAATCTAATCTAACAGAAGGTTTGTATTTTGGATCAAAGACCTGCAGGTTGAGTGACTTTGCAAAGAGCAGTTAGCGACCACGTGAGTGTGTGCGTGTCAGTACGTCCGTCTACCTTGGCCCATGTACTCCGTGACGATGTAAATGGGCTCCTCCGACACCACGGCGTAGAGCTGCACCAGCTTGTCGTGGCGGAGCTTCTTCATGATCTGAGCCTCCTCCAGGAAGGACTCGGGGGACATGGTGCCAGGCTTCAGAGTCTTCACCGCCACCTTGGTGGTGCCGTTCCACGTTCCTGGTGCACGGATTCTGGCGTCAGTATACAGCGAGGGAGCATCGATTCATATTCAAATCACGTCATTTCAAAGGCGGGCTTGACACCCCCCGAAGAGGGGACTGTTGTCAAAAACCTTCGCTTTGAAATGACAATGAGGTACACATGCAGAGCAGAATGAGACGAGCAGACGGGGTAAGGAATCAGTTCTCAACGTGCACAGGTTGGGCTGGGGGATAATTAAATGGGTAGGAGATGAGTGGAGTGGACCCTGATTTGAAATGGCTTATAAAAGCTGGAGGGGGGGGGGATTCAGCAGGGCTTTGAGAGCCACAATACGCCAACACGGGAGCAGATAATCCTTTGTAGGATGATTAACAAAAGCAAGCCTGTAATCTCCTCACTGGTTGCATGTCAGTTACTATAACGCAGCTTGATGATGTGACGGTCTCTAGCTACTGTGCTCTTATTTTCGATATGCATCGCTCCAATACTCCTAGTCGTACTCCTTGTATCTCACTCTGCGACATGAAATACATGCAAGGATATGAGTAGTGACCCAAAGGGAGAACAGACCCTAGCAGCTGACATCCGGCCTCCTTTCATCAGCAGCTTGATTTAAGAGTAAGCTCGTACTGTAAATCAGAGGAGGCTTCTTTAGGCGGGATGGGTGATGGTCACCTGGTGGGTGGTCCCGCAATAGGATCTCAGCGGCTGCGGGTGTCAGCTGTGAGATAACCCTAACTGAACTAATCTTGATCTGCAGCATGGAAATCCAAAATGGTCGGGCTGCTGAGTACGACAGCAAATAAATTTAGCTAAGTGGCTAACACTTCAACTTGTAAATCAGTTGTCTTGAGGAACGTCTTGTCTTCAAGCTCATTTGTTGAGCCAAGCTACAGGGATAAGACATGTGGCTTATGAACAAGAAGACAGCAGCTCTGAGGCCAATGAGGGTCACATTTAAAAAGCCACTGGCTTTTGTGTCGGTCAACGTCACTGCAATCCAGTTATATAATAAGAGTGAATCCTGGGGCCTCTTTATAAAAAAGTGCAAGAATTTTCTGAGTTGTTAATTCACAAGATTAACCATATTATTAAAGGGGAATTACCATTTTTTTTTACAACCTGGACCTTATTTCTAGCATAAAATATGGTTGGTTTCTCACCCATATAACTTGGTGTCGTTTGGAGTCGTTCAGACCATATTTAGATCTGCGTATATCCATATAGTGGGAGTGAATGGGGCACCGAAACGCAGCCTCTAAATAACGCATTACCTGCGGCGAAACTCGTTCATTTCACCAATATTTTGTTATGATATGCTAGTGCTATTCCCCGTTGAATCCAGAGTTACCTGTTATCATCATCCAGGGTCTGTAGATTGACTTACTCACTTCTGACCTGGATGATGTCGATGCCGCAGTGAAATTAACCAGTTTCGCGGCAGATAATGCATTATGTAGAGGCTGCGTTTCGGTGCCCCATTCATATATAGTGGAAGTGAATGGGGCACCGAAACGCAGCCTCTAAATCTAAAATCTAATCTAAGATTAGAAATCTTAAGACCTAAAATGCCAACCAGACTCTGGTGGTAGATGCATCCAGCTTGGTGAAGACTTATTTTACGGTTCATTATAGAGGAATTACTGTTTTTTTACAACCTGGACCTTATTTCTGGCATAAAATACGATCCTTTACTCACCCATATAGTGTCGTTCGGACAATATTTAGGTCCATGTATATCCATATAGTGGGAGTGAATGGGGCACCGAAACGTACCCTCTAAATAACACAAAACTTGTTCATTTCATCGATATTTTGTTATGATACGCTAGTGCTATTCCCCGTCGAGTCCGGAGTTACCTGTTATCATCATCCAGGGTCTTAAGATTAACCTGGTAACCTCATAGTAGCGCGATAACAAAATATTTGTGAAATGAACGAGTTTCGAGGTAGATAATGTGTTATTTCGAGGCTGTGTTTCGGTGCCCCATTCACTTCCACTATATGGATATACGTGGATCTAAATATCGTCCAAAATCACACAAAAGTTATATGGGTGAGTAAACAATCATATTTTATGGCAGAAATAAGGTCCAGTTTGTAAAAAAAAAAACGGTAATTCCTCTTTAAGTAAACTAGTGAAAACATCCTAATATAACAGTAACTTCTAACAGCTAAAGCTCTCAAAGGGTTTCAAATAACTGAGCTAAGAGCTGTTGATTCAACTGTGTTTAGATTTCGGCGGCTGTGGTTTGCAGAACTATTACACAAAGGGATTCACTTCGCTTACTGTCTGTTCTGAGTTTAACATTCATTTATTCTAGTGAGTTTATTTGACTACATTCAATTAGCGACCATTTAGGAGTCCCACACTGCAGAGCACGCGTGTTACTCAAAATAACAGCGAGGTAGAAAAACTGTCTTTTGGTTTTGTGCTAAAATACCGTCACAAAAACAGTGTGAATGCTGGAGGGTGATAAGGGAGCATTTGCTTTCATCTGAAATTGGTGAACAAATTGTTTCTTGGCGCATTTAAGAAGGCACTGGTGAGTTTTCCAGGGTGGCCCCAGGTTACAGTTTGAAAAGAAACTGTGCTTTTTCTTTCCTTACCGTAAAACACATCAGCAAAACATCCCGTGCCCAGCTTTAGTTCCAACTCAAGTGTGTCTCTGCTGATCTCCCAGGCATCATGACTCAAGCCCACAGTGTCAGGGATGTAGTTCACACACACGCAGGTTAAATTAAAGCACAAACCATCCGCACTCTCTACAGGGGGAGGGAAGGAAGGGCAAGGCACACAGGGTTAACTACTGGGGAGATAACATGCAGCGAGGGACGCGTGGAAGGAGGCCTGAATCGCGCCGAGACGGCAGCGTCTCCGGACACACGTGGCGTTTTCTCGGCAGCATCCCTACTGATTTGATCCCATCCCCACTCCCAGGCCAGATCATCTGTCTCTCTGCTCTGCCGTGCGTCCGGTGTCGCCGCCGCCTCGTCCTTCCACGCGGCCTCGTCTTCCGGAGGCGACTGACTCCGTACCCATCCAGACCTCCCCAAACTGCCCATTGCCAAGGCGCTTGATCAGGTGCAGCGACTCCCGTGGGATCTCCCACACGTCTTTGGTTTTGACGGAGAGGTCGGCGAGGCGGGGCATCCCTTTGTGGCAGGGAACCACCAAGCGACAGCAGAGCCCCGCGGCTCGTTCTGCACGTAGCGCACAGCGGCACGCAAGTAAACGCACAAAAAGAGAGGGAGAGAGATGTACAGAGAGTTAGCACAGCACCCTGCAGCAGACAGAGAAAAGCCCATAAATAAAGAGCAGACGAAACATCGCAGCTGAGAGTCGACGCGGTTCTTTCCACTTTCTGGGCTGATTCCAGGTCAGAGGATCCAGCCGTAATCAGTCTCATGTGGTCTATTTCTGATCTTTGCTGATGATCAAATCAACCCGGAGTGCTGCCGGGGGGGTTGGATGGATGAAAATAAAACGCTACTGGGAAGTGCGCGGTGACAGACGGCGAAACTGAGGCGGCGTCGCACTTTAAGACAACGCCTGAAAGGAAACTCCGCCGACTCAGTCTCGCACCTCGACACCTGTCTCCTAGTCGCAAGCCCAGCGTGCGGCCACGGTTGTACGCTTTGTGCTACGATGAAAGGCTTCGACGAGTCTGAGAGAAACGGCGTTTAGCGCGTTGGATTTAAACGGAGGAGCGAGTTTAGACTTTGGTTAAGAAACGCCAATGTTCTGCAGTCGTCTTGTGCTTTTTGCAACATCTAAATAATATGTACACAATTTATATGATCATACGCTACAAGATGTAGGTCTGCAGTTGTGCATCAAAGCTCAGTTGCATGCGTTGTTTCACGCCGTTTTACCCGCCACACTGTGCGCCATTTAAGCCTCATCCCCGTGCAGGAAGACACACTAACATACGCGATCATAGGTCGCCGCCAACGTTATGGCTCACTTTGGCTAATGGCGTTGCGCGCTCTTTACGATAATGGCGATAATGTATGTGTAGAAGACAGCTGTGGACGCTCGCTCGCCGGGGACGCGTCCATCTAGAGCCAGGTTAAACATGCAGATGGAGCGGCGGCACTTTCTGCGCCGTCATTAACGGCTTGTTTAGGCAACAGAGTGGCGCTCCAGCTGTTTCCCTTTCGATCCGCCGCTTCAGCTGATGACACCTCGACGTCTCTCGCTTTTAAGGAGGCGCTCGTGTTTGCCCAGGATTGATTAAACCGGCGGAACAGCGCAGAGTTTCCG